>JACEEZ010017772.1:205000-247500 GCA_016584305.1 Chionoecetes opilio
TGTTGTCCGAGATAGAGAGGTGGCTCACAAACGGTACCGTAAGCATCTATCTCCTGAAACTCATGCCCTATATATTTCTGCCCGTAATCATGCCTAATCTTTACTTCAACTTACCAAAAACTCTTTCATTCATAGAAAATGTCAAAATCTTTCTGAATCAAATTCCTCTCGTGACTTCTGGCATCTAGCTAATAACATCTCTAACAATTTTTCTTCTTCATCTTTCCCTCCTATGCTTCACCCAGATGGCTCCACAGCTGTCTCATCTACTTCTAAAGCTGAACTCTTCGCTTAAATCTTTGCTAAAAATTCCACTCTGGTAGATGATGATGATGATGTTCCTCCTTCTCCTCCACCCTCTGCCTGTCATTAAGATCCTTCGGAATGATGTTTTCTTTGCCCTTTCTGGCCTAGATCCTCGGAAGGCTTACGGTCCTGACGGAGTCCCTCCTATTGTTCTCAAAAACTGTGCTTCTGTGCTTGCACCTTGCCTGGTCAAACTTTTCCGTCTTTGTCTATCTACTTCCACCTTTCCTTCTTGCTGGAAGTTTGCTCACACCCAACCTGTTCCTAAGAAGGGTGACAGTTCTAATCCTTCAAACTACCGTCCTATAGCCTTGACTTCCTGCCTTTCTAAAGTTTTTGAATCTATACTTAATAAGAAGATTCTTAAGCATCTATCTGCTCACAATCTTCTATCTGATCGTCAGTACGATTTCCGTAAAGGGCGATCTACTGGCGATCTTCTAGCTTTCCTAACTGAATCTTGGTCATCCTCCTTTAGGGGTTTCGGTGAAACTTTTGCTGTTGCCCTTGACATATCAAAAGCTTTTGATAGAGTCTGGCACAAATCTTTAATTTCCAAACTACCCTCATTCGGTTTCTATCCTTCTCTCTGTACCTTCATCTTAAGTTTCCTTTCAAACCGTTCTATTGCAGCTACTGTAGACGGACATTGTTCTTCTCCCAAATCTATTAATAGTGGTGTTCCCCAAGGTTCTGTCCTATCACCCACTCTCTTTCTATTATTCATTAATGATCTTCTAAGTCTAACTCAAAGCCCTATCCACTCCTACGCTGATGATTGTACTCTGCATTTTTCAACGTCGTTTATTAGACGTCCAACTCAACAGGAACTAAGTGATTCACGGAGAGATGCCACCGAGCGCCTAACTTCTGATCTTTCTATAATTTCTGATTGGGGAAAAGCAAACCTTGTTTTGTTCAATGCCTCAAAAACCCAATTTCTTCACCTAACTACTCGACAAAACCTACCAGATAACTATCCCTCTTCTTCAATGACACTCAACTGTCTCCTTCTTCTACAATGAACATTCTAGGACTATCCTTTACTAAAAATCTGAACTGGAAATCTCACAAGTCATCTCTTGCTAAAACAGCTTCTAAGAAGTTAGGTGTCCTGTGGCGTCTGCGTCCTTTTTTTTCTCCCTCCCAATTGCTTGCTCTACAGGGGCCTTATCCGCCCATGTCTGGAGTATGTCTCACATGTTTGGGGAGGATCCACTCATACAGCTCTCCTAAACAGGGTTGAGTCAAAAGCTTTTCGTCTCATCAACTCCTCTCCTCTGACTGACTGTCTTCAATCCTTAAATCACCGCCGCAATGTTGCTTCTCTTGCTCTCTTCTACCGTTATTTTCATGCTCACTGCTCTTCTGAACTTGCTAACTGCATGCCTCCCCTACTCCCGCGGCCTCGCTGCACAAGACTTTCTTCTCATTCTCATCCCTATTCTGTCCATCTTCCTAATGCAAGAGTTAATCAGTATCTTTACTCTTTCACCCCTTTCACTGGTAAACTCTGGAACTCTCTTCCTGTTTCTATTTTTCCACTTTCCTATGACTTAAATCTTTTCAAAAGAAGAGTAACAAGACACCTCCCGAACTAGTAGCGTATTTTCGCGACCGCTCTGGCCCGGTCTGGACTGGGCTAGTCCCGGGCGGTCACTGTTTTTGCGAGGCAGTCTAGAACGGGCTAGCCCAGTCCAGTCCGGTCCGACCCACATACCAGGACCACCTTGGACCAGTGTGGGGAGAACTGGCGCATGCGCACTACAGTCAGCGGGGAAGGCGACCAGGAGCTTCTCGTGCTGCTGATAAGACATGAAACACCATGATGGCCGACCATAAGACTAAAGTAATTTCACGAAAAATTACAATATTCGTAATTTGCTGAAAACATCGTGGGAAATTAATGTACCGTCAACAACACTATAGTTGCCACTGCATTAATGTCACCAGGCGCCATATATTACGAATAATAGCATCACTACAGACTTGTATGTGTCACTGAAGACATGTATAGTGTTATGTAGATAATGTAAACTACGTAGGCCTACTGTGTACGTCTCTTCAGTGGCACATACAGGTCTGTAGTAATGCTAAAACTCGTAATATATGCCCACCTCCGACATTAGTGCAGTGGAGACTATATATAGTGTTATTGACGGTAAATTAAATGAGATTTCATCATTCTTGATGAAATCTTTTGTTCATTTGTCTTGATTCATTTGTATAGGGAGTAGGCAGTCAGACACCTGCCGCCATGGTGAAATACTCCCGGGGAGGTACTTACGGGAGTTGAGGGGGTGCTTCAGACTTATCATTGAAATCTCCCGTGTCCTCTCTTTCCATATCCCTTAGTGTCTCAGATACACAAGAGAGTAGCTGCAGCCTTCACTCTAAAGATAATTCCTCTTACTACTCACATTACACTACATGCACTTACATCCCTACACTATCTTCACTCAAAATTTTATTATGCCTGTTAATCGCCCTGCCTCGGAGTCCCTAACTGGGGAGGGGACCAGAAATATCCCCAGGTCGGACAGTCTTCAAGATGACGACTCGAGGTGTCTTGATACTTCTTTTAGCCTTCTCTCCTTAAACTTCTGCAACATTCGCGGCCTTAGATCTAACTTTCTCTCTGTTGAACATCATCTCTCCTCCTCTAAACCTCATCTTCTTTTCCTCACCGAAACTCAGTTGTCTGTGAGCACTGACAGCAGACTTTTTTCTGTCTCCTCTTACTGTCTCTATTCTCATTTTTAATCCAAAGCTGGCTGTTGCGTATATGTGCGCAATGACATCACTTGCTCTCGTGCCCACGGCCTTGAATCTTTCGAATTTTCTACCATCTGGTTTCGACTTCAATGTCACTCTCTTACTAAATTTATCTGTGCTGTATATCTCTCACCTAGCTCCTCTGACTATGTAAAATTCTTCGACTATTTAACATCAAAAGTGGAACACATCTCATCTCATTTTCCTTTAGCAGAAATTTCCATTCTTGGGGACTTCAATGTTCACCACCAGCTTTGGCTATCATCTTCTTTCACTGACCAACCTGGTGAACAAGCCTACAACTTTTCTATCCTCCAAGACCTAGAGCAGCCGGTGCAGCACCCTACCCGTATTCCTGACCGCCTTGGAGACACGCCCAACATTCTTGATCTTTTCCTAACTACTAACCCTTCTGCTTACTCTGTGAAACTATTCTCCCCGTTGGGTTCCTCCGATCACAATCTTATTTCTGTAACCTGTCCTATCGCTCCGGTACCGTCTCGGGACCCACCTAAGCGGAGGTGCTTCTGGCACTTCAACTCAGCTAAGTGGGAAGACCTAAGGCAGTACTACTCTGATTTTCCATGGAATGATTACTGCTTCCATGTCAAAGACCCATCTCTTTGTGCAGAGCGCATAACTGAGGTCATAGTCTCTGGCATGGAGGCGTACATTCCACACACTTTCTCTAATCCTAAAGCCCGTCAACCTTGGTTTAACTCTGCTTGTTCTCATGTTGTCCGAGATAGAGAGGTGGCTCACAAACGGTACCGTAAGCATCTATCTCCTGAAACTCATGCCCTATATATTTCTGCCCGTAATCATGCCTAATCTTTACTTCAACTTACCAAAAACTCTTTCATTCATAGAAAATGTCAAAATCTTTCTGAATCAAATTCCTCTCGTGACTTCTGGCATCTAGCTAATAACATCTCTAACAATTTTTCTTCTTCATCTTTCCCTCCTATGCTTCACCCAGATGGCTCCACAGCTGTCTCATCTACTTCTAAAGCTGAACTCTTCGCTTAAATCTTTGCTAAAAATTCCACTCTGGTAGATGATGATGATGATGTTCCTCCTTCTCCTCCACCCTCTGCCTGTCATTAAGATCCTTCGGAATGATGTTTTCTTTGCCCTTTCTGGCCTAGATCCTCGGAAGGCTTACGGTCCTGACGGAGTCCCTCCTATTGTTCTCAAAAACTGTGCTTCTGTGCTTGCACCTTGCCTGGTCAAACTTTTCCGTCTTTGTCTATCTACTTCCACCTTTCCTTCTTGCTGGAAGTTTGCTCACACCCAACCTGTTCCTAAGAAGGGTGACCGTTCTAATCCTTCAAACTACCGTCCTATAGCTTTGACTTCCTGCCTTTCTAAAGTTTTTGAATCTATACTTAATAAGAAGATTCTTAAGCATCTATCTGCTCACAATCTTCTATCTGATCGTCAGTACGATTTCCGTAAAGGGCGATCTACTGGCGATCTTCTAGCTTTCCTAACTGAATCTTGGTCATCCTCCTTTAGGGGTTTCGGTGAAACTTTTGCTGTTGCCCTTGACATATCAAAAGCTTTTGATAGAGTCTGGCACAAATCTTTAATTTCCAAACTACCCTCATTCGGTTTCTATCCTTCTCTCTGTACCTTCATCTTAAGTTTCCTTTCAAACCGTTCTATTGCAGCTACTGTAGACGGACATTGTTCTTCTCCCAAATCTATTAATAGTGGTGTTCCCCAAGGTTCTGTCCTATCACCCACTCTCTTTCTATTATTCATTAATGATCTTCTAAGTCTAACTCAAAGCCCTATCCACTCCTACGCTGATGATTGTACTCTGCATTTTTCAACGTCGTTTATTAGACGTCCAACTCAACAGGAACTAAGTGATTCACGGAGAGATGCCACCGAGCGCCTAACTTCTGATCTTTCTATAATTTCTGATTGGGGAAAAGCAAACCTTGTTTTGTTCAATGCCTCAAAAACCCAATTTCTTCACCTAACTACTCGACAAAACCTACCAGATAACTATCCCTCTTCTTCAATGACACTCAACTGTCTCCTTCTTCTACAATGAACATTCTAGGACTATCCTTTACTAAAAATCTGAACTGGAAATCTCACAAGTCATCTCTTGCTAAAACAGCTTCTAAGAAGTTAGGTGTCCTGTGGCGTCTGCGTCCTTTTTTTTCTCCCTCCCAATTGCTTGCTCTACAGGGGCCTTATCCGCCCATGTCTGGAGTATGTCTCACATGTTTGGGGAGGATCCACTCATACAGCTCTCCTAAACAGGGTTGAGTCAAAAGCTTTTCGTCTCATCAACTCCTCTCCTCTGACTGACTGTCTTCAATCCTTAAATCACCGCCGCAATGTTGCTTCTCTTGCTCTCTTCTACCGTTATTTTCATGCTCACTGCTCTTCTGAACTTGCTAACTGCATGCCTCCCCTACTCCCGCGGCCTCGCTGCACAAGACTTTCTTCTCATTCTCATCCCTATTCTGTCCATCTTCCTAATGCAAGAGTTAATCAGTATCTTTACTCTTTCACCCCTTTCACTGGTAAACTCTGGAACTCTCTTCCTGTTTCTATTTTTCCACTTTCCTATGACTTAAATCTTTTCAAAAGAAGAGTAACAAGACACCTCCCGAACTAGTAGCGTATTTTCGCGACCGCTCTGGCCCGGTCTGGACTGGGCTAGTCCCGGGCGGTCACTGTTTTTGCGAGGCAGTCTAGAACGGGCTAGCCCAGTCCAGTCCGGTCCGACCCACATACCAGGACCACCTTGGACCAGTGTGGGGAGAACTGGCGCATGCGCACTACAGTCAGCGGGGAAGGCGACCAGGAGCTTCTCGTGCTGCTGATAAGACATGAAACACCATGATGGCCTACCATAAGACTAAAGTATCACAGGCGTGGTAGTTGTAAAGTCTTCAGCACAGGTTAAAAGGCGGACGACAAAAAGGATATTGACAAAATGGACGCCTGCCGCCTCCACAGTTCAGTTCAATACCGCCCACTCGATCCCCCAGCCAATAGGAACGACGAATGGGACGGGGCCAGTCTCGATGTATTTTCGCGACCATCAGTCTACCCTGACCCGGTCCGGACTGGACTGAACCAGGGCGGTGAACGTCACGAAAATGCGCTATAAATTGGCCTACCCCTGTTTTTATTTTATTCTCTTACTGTCTTCTTTATAGGGACTGGCAACTAAGCGGGCTTTGTGTTACCCGTTTTTGTTGTGCCCTTGGCCAGTTCCTTGTGATGTAAAAAAATAAAAAAATAAAAAAAATAAAAATAAACAAGAAAAACACACGTTTATTTTAGATTAGATTTTCTTTAGATTAGATTTTCTTATTAAACGGTTGTAATCCAATATTATTCTAGTGTCCAGTAAAGAGGTAAAAATTGACCATTACGTGAATAAAGAAAGTGAGCTACAGTGAAAAGAAGTGAGACATTTAGAATGAGGACAGGCACTTTCTTGGATGAGCGGAAAGACAGCCTTCCTGCGACCGACGGCCAATCAGTGAAGAGATAGATCATCGCCCGCCCACTTTTTACCATGTCCGCGTGAGCACAGGAAACAAACTTTTTTTTCTCGGTAGGTGAAATAAGCTTATAACCGTATCAATCTTCATTATGACGTTTCGGTGATGTCTCCGCCGCAGCTTCAGTCGCTGAGCAGTTGGGACGCCGGCGAGTGACGACGCTTCAAGCACCTCACATTGCACACCTGTAGCTACCAGCTCAAGGCACCGACGATTCTGAATGCCAAGTGAGTGATGCAGGTGATCGTAACGTCAGTACTACTGTTTGTTAGGGTGGTGGGTATGGCGACTGACACGTTTTGTGCAGCGAAATTGATGATGATTGTTGTTGGGTTTTCTGTTGCAGGCTGCCCCAAATGTACCATGTGACCCGCCTGAGGAAGGAAGACGCGTCGGCGGTCTGGACGAATTGGATATTCAACAATTTTGATTCAGTAGAAAGTGTCAGGAACGGTATAATTCACTTGCCGTCCGTCGGTATCCGTGAGCGCGGCCCTAAGGACGGCGCTGGGTCGCTGCAGGAGGAGGCAGAGGAGATACTAGTGTCATGGATTTGCACAAACAAATTCGGGTGGATGGGAAACACCTTTGCATTACCACAACATCGTCGCCAGGGCCTGGCTGGCGCGACCACGATGGCCCTGGCCAATCAGCTGCTGCAGGAAGGCCTCCCGGCTTTCGTGGCCATTGAAAAGAATAATACCGCCTGCGTGCAGCTCCATGAGAAGCTGGGGTTCGAGCGGCAGTATTCCTGCGATGCAGAACAGTGACTTTACAGCATGGTGGCCAATGAGTTTTCGATATATGCGCAGACTTCAGGTTCGATAACATCAGCAGTGATCACCTCTTTCCATACACAATCTTAAACTTTTTGTCCCGATCCCCTCCAAATTTTTCGAAAATCATGCCGCCTTCCAAACACCATAGCCTTCTCCGCAATATAAAATTATGCCCCCTCTCTCTCCTCTCTCTCTCTCTCTCTTCTCTCCTCTCCTCTTCTCTCTCTCTCTCTCTCTCTCTCTCTCTCTCTCTCTCTCTCTTCATAAACACACTTATACAAAATTATAGTCCTAGTGCTATGTATCATAACAGTAAGCCATTTTCGGTAAATTATAGATACAAGAATAAAACAATAATCAGTGCCATCTATATCCTATGTTCTTACCTTACACGCAATGAAAATATGCCAGCTTAACAAAAAAGAAAATTGTAGAAATAAAACAAAATTATTACCATTATTTTTCAATAAAAAAGTTTGCACACGGGGAATATAATACGGGGACCAAATTAAAATACATACATTGAACATTCCATACATAGCTACATACCGACAGGACATTAAAAATACAAAAACAACTGTCAAGGCCAATAATATCGGATAAATTACACTATCACATTTTGTAGTACATGCTCACCGTGAATTGCTACACACCCCTACATTTATCTTCAAGACACTGAAAATATATAAAAAGCTAATACAATCATGATTTACACGCGGGAATGAGAGTAGCACCCCCCCACCCCGGACCAATTAAACCGCAATAAACAAAGTAAATATTGATATATCACTGTGCAACGCAAAAATGTTGCTAGAATGTGTAACTGTGCTGGGAATTTTAAATAACATTGTATTTTTTCCCAGCTCAGAGATCGCTACATTGCCCTCGGATAGACCTGCTGGTATGAAAATTGAGGTCAGTGTGTAGTGTGTGATTTCATGTGATTCTCTATAACTCTGACCATGCACTGCCGCAACCACAGACCGAGGAAATTGAGAACCCACGAGGCTCAAGAGCGAGAGACCTCCAGAGAGAATAGATTAGTTTACACTGGCTCCCGTAGCTGCTGGGGTCAACAAAAGCTTCATTCTTCACGATGGCCACGCTGGGTGAGGAGGTGGGACTGCGCCAAGTGAGGAAAGACGAGCTGGACGCCCTAAAACAGAGACTGGCCCGCCACCTGCCTCACTCCTTGGCTGTGAGTAGACCAGACATTCTCAGGAGTTCTGTAATAGATGGACATTATGGCATTTCCAATATCCTCTCTCTTTGAGTCACATGACTAAGGTGACTGTGATCAAGGTGTACGGCGCGGTGAGCTTGGCGGCGCGCTACGGCCTACACTCCCTGCGGCCTGCCTCCATCCTGGTGCCCACCTGTCCTCGCCCTTCCTGCTCACCATTATAGTCCCCATAACCTATGCGTAAGTACAGCTTGCACGGGACCTCTATCCAGCCTCTGGCCACTGGGTGGCCATTAGGACGGGCAGCCAGAGGTAAGTGTCAAGGCTGCTTGCAGGGAAGTAAAGTAAACATACAAATATGAAGACAAAATCAAGCGTGATTTTAAGTATGATTAGTTTCAAGTTTTCTTTATAGTGGGGCGGTTTACCTAGGATATTCAAACCTATTGTGCATTTTTTGATAAAAGCACTAATTTTGGCACAGAGGTAGACCAATATATTATGAACAAATTTGGATGTGGAGCCAACTGCCCCCTGGCGGCCGTAGCGGCCATTTCCCAAAATGGCCGCCATGTGGCTGCCGAGGAAGACTTATCTCTAGGTGAATGAGATGTATGAGAAAAATGTGCAGGAAAAAATTATTTTTTTTAAATATCAATGTTTGCAAACATTATGTTGCGTTTTTGCTAATGTAGGGTAGCATTAACAAAAAAAAGGTGCCCAGGTTTTTAGAATCTTATTTTTATGTTTTATTGAATATTCAAGATTAGCTAAAACCAGACAAAATTTCCAATTGAAAGTCCTAATTATTTGGTTTTTGAGGCCCCTTTTCATACAACTTTGTCATTTTCCTTTCCCAGAAAAATGTCAAAGGCTTAAAACTCTTTGGCCCTCGGGGTGCAGAACGCTCCTCTACCCCCGCCCAGCCAGCAACAGAGACGACTGGTCATTATGCTTCAACCCAAGAACAAAAACGACAAGTCGTGAAAATCCATTCCAGAATACACAACAAGACAAGGAGACGCTACAGCTTTCTCATGGACATCTGAGAAGGTTCAATGAGTTTGGATTGCCCCCCAACTTTTTTCTGTTGAGCCGTTTGGAAAAGGCAGGGGCGTTGAAGCAGCTTTGAGTGCCAAAAAATGCACGTACCACAAGACCTGCAGGGAGGTAAAAAAGACCAAGTTGACAGAGTGAGAAGGGGCACCTGAAAATGGCGCCGAGAAGAGGAAGTTGTTTCCCGCAAAACGACCATATCTGTCACGACCACAAGTCTGAGACAAAAACCCCCGAATGAATGCTTCTTCGCGGAGAAAGAAAACTCCCGGTAGTTGGTCCGAAGCTTTCGACATTTTCCAACTGGACTCGCGTGCGGTCGTGCGCACTGATTCTGGCGGGAAGGACCTCCTGACGCAAAATGAACGGGGGGGACAGGTTGACGGAGGCCAAATCCACTGAATTTTCTCCGAACTTTTTCTCGCGCACGGAAGATTAAGGAAAATGGCGGGGGAAAGGGACAGACGATGAACAGCAATAGCAGGAAATTGCTTTCGCAGAGCTGGTGGGTTTTTGAAGAAGCTCACATGGATGACGAGACGTCTCCGGTTTCAAACTTGCTGACCTTTGGGGCCCGACCAGCAAACACATACGCCGGCGTAGTCAGCGTAAGTCGAGATTTTCTCCTCTTTCGAAAACTTTCTTTTGGATCAGGAGTACATCTGCCAAAACGAGACGTCACACGCCAGACTTTTTTCCCTCGGCGCAAATTGCGCCCACCCTCCCGCTGGATCCAGCAAGGGACTTTTCTCCTTTTTTGTGACGTCCGGGCCAAAATTTATGGCGTAGATTTCACCACCTATCGGGTGTAGCCCCGGCGTATCTATATATATAAAAAAACGTCATTTATCTTTCCCTAATACCTTTCCCACCGGGTAAGGTTTAAAATAAAGCCTTTTGGTAGTCGGCAACGGCGTGGTTTACAAATGTTTAGGAGATACAAGCCTTGGTAGGGGGGCCGCCCCCCCCCCGTGGGATCCCCTTCGTTGATTTTTTGTATTAGTTCTTTTTGGGCAGGCACCAGTTTTTTTTAGACCCTAGGGGGGTCCTGTGAGCAAATTGTTGTGGACGAGGCGAGGCTGGACCCGTGACTAGTTTAATGTTGTTTACTATATCAATTTTGGGGACGTTTTGAGAAGAAACTTTTTTCTGATGCCTGCCCCTCAGTGCCCGCATATGGTTAGGTACTCGGGCCCTTTTGCCCCTCATTGCCCCTGAATGGTATTTAGGTCACTTTGCTAGCCTTTAATGGTACAGTCCCCGAAGGGAAGGATGCGACGACCGGAACCGACGATCCTCACGAATAACGAAGTTTTGAGAACCCCCCCAAACCCCCGCTAGGGGGTTGGGTTAGGTTAGTTTGGGTTAGGGTAATTTGGTTAGGTTAGAATTTTTAGGTTAGGTTGGTTTATCGGGGGGTCAACCCCCCCGGGGGTTGGGTTTAATTTGGTTAGGCAAAGTTCTTAGATATAAAAAATTCCCTAGATTGGAAATTTTTAAAACCCCCTAAAAAACTCTTAATTACGTGTTTCTAAGAAAATTTGTTCCCCACCCGAAAACCCCGCTTCCCCAAAGGGGCCCCAAACTTTTTGGGGGGGAAGGGGAGAGATGGGAAAACACTAGAATTTTACCAAACTTAATACATATTGAAAATTTTTATAGTTGTCTTAGATAATCTCATAAGACACAACTCCCTTCCGAGGCCCCCCAAAACCTTAGGAGGGGTTTGGTTTGGTTATAATCTCGCCGGGGGTTTTGAAGGGCGGGGGCCCTCCGTGAGGAGGTTAGATTTTGTTTTATCCATTGAAAAAAAAAAATTTTTTGGGAAAAAAAAGTCGTGTCTCAGAATTGGACCCCACCCCCGTCCTCGTCCCTTTTTACCAAAAACCCAATTTTGGCAAAGGGAAAAAAATTTTTCTCAAAAATGACCGCGCGTCCTCGTCCTTTGCCCAAAAACACTAATTTTGGCAAGGAAAAAAGGGATTTTTCTAGTGTTTTTCCATACTCCCCCCCTACCAAAAAAAAGCTTGGGGACCTGGGGAATGCGGGATATTTGGTGGGTACAAAAAAGCGTCGCAACCACATAGTTTTTATTAGGGGTGTGAAAAAAAACCCCCAGATTTAGGGGAAAATTCTTGGTTTTTCTGAGTCCAGAGACGTGTAAACTTTACGTCCGACAGAAGATACCGAATGTCGAAACTCCCCCAAAACCCCCCCCTAGGGGGTTAGGTTAGGTTTTTTTTGGTTAGGTTTTGGGGAGGTTATTTTGGGTTTGGTTAGGTTAGATCTGGGTTTGGTTAGGTTAGATTTTGGTTTGATTTAGGTTAGGTTTTGGTTAGTTTTTTGGTGGGCAAGCCCCCCCCTAGGGTTGGTTTTAATTTTTTGGGTTTGGCAAATTCTCTAGAATAAAGGGAAAATTTCCTTAGTCTAGGAGTTTGTTCCCTCACCCAATTTTTAAATTTCGGTTCCGACGCATTTTTTGCTCCCCACCCCAAAACCCCCCATTCCACAGGGGCCCAAACTTGCTTGGGGGTTTTGGGAGAGTATGGGCAAACATAGAAAATTTACCCGGAAAAACTAGCAGGTCCAGAAAAGACCCGCAGTCCTCGTCCATTTTTACCAAAAACACTAATTTTAGGAAGGAAAATCTAGTCAGTTTTTCAGAAATTGACAGCGCGTCCTCGCCTTTTTTTCAAAAAACACAATTTTTTCCCCAAAGGGAAAAAACAGTCAGGTATCAGAAAAAGACGCGCCTCCCGTTTATTTTTACCGGATCTTTCCCTTAATATCCTTAAAAACCCAACCATTACCTTTGGCGAGAGTTCCCCGGATTGTGTCAGGACGAGAATTTCGGTAGACGAGAGTACCAGGTACCGTTCTCATTATCCTGAATGATACGATTAGGTCACTCAGAATGTCTGCCTCTTAACGCCCTTGAATTATATGATTTTTATGGTCAACATGATGTCTGCCCTTTTTTTGTCCCTGAATTATTGGGTTAATCAGGATGGCTGGCCATTATACCCTCGAAATATTTATTAAAAGTCAATCAGGATGTCTGCGCCTTAAATCATTGCCTCCAAATTGTTTATTTCTGGTCAATCTGTACTGTCAATGGTACTCCTTAGTGTAGGGGAAGCACGCTCGGTTCACAACCGAGAAGTCCCAGGTTCGATCCCCGGGTGGAGCGTAAACAGTTGGGCTGTTTCCTTAAAACCCGAGCCCCTATCCACCCAGCAGTGAATGGTTAGCGGGTTTAGCCGGGGTTTTTTAACCCGCCTCCCGGGGTGCTGGCTTCGGCCAACACTATAAGCACTAGCAGACAGCTCTCTAGGGTAGGTCTGCGAGAGAGCTGTCTGGTTACAGCGAGATCCATCTCAGCTGCGTCAATAACTTACGAAATTCTTCAAACTTCGTCATCAAACATCAATCAGGGACCCTTCCTTATCGCTTTAAACAGGATACATCGATTTTGTTGTGTCAAGCCAGATGCCAGCTGAGTAATCAGCTGATTAATATTGAAACAATATTTATCTCGTGGCAGCCTTGTGATTGGCTGATAGATCTGAACAGATAATATAAACACGCTGTGATTCGCTATTAGCGAGGATGACGTCATTGTATTCGCCACCAATCAGCTGTCTCTGTGGAGATACTCCGAGATACTCCTTCTTGCGCCCGGCGTAAGTCCATCTCGGCGGATTATTCAAACAGCCTCGGCGCGAGGGTTGCGCCGGAGTAGCATTTACGCCATACTTACGCCGCTTGACTTACGCTTTTTTGCTGGATCTGGCCCCTGGCGCAGTTATACACGTCAAGGATGGAACAGCTGGGAGTCAAGCATGAGGGCAGGATGCACACGACCCGTCTTAAGCAGAGACTGCTTGCTCACTTTCCTAACATGTGTGCACAGCACCAGGGGCGCTATGTCCTGCTTGCATTCAATGAAGACCTCGGCGATGCCCTGGCAAAGGCTTGTGAACTGGACAGAGACCTTGATGCTGTCCAGTGTCCACCTGGCGCGTGCTGCCCAAATTGTGAGACGCCACATCATTGGAGATGCCAAGGTGTTCAACGGGTTTCCTGCAGGATGCCAACAGGACTCCGTGCCACCCATGCTGCTTGCCTAGGTCACTATGATCTTGGAAGGTCCCAGTATCAAGCACCAGAGTGAAACCACAACACCAGCGGCACTGAGCATCGCCCAGCTCCTCAAGTTCAACAGCGTTATGAACCGACGGGCCGCCACAGGCAGTACGCCTCGCCCAGTCAGGCACGCCACCACGCAGGAGACGCCAGTTCCAACCTACATCGGCCTAATGCTACATGCACACACGCGCAAGAGGGAGCTCGTCGACAGGCTGGCACACATAGGGATTTCTATCTCCTATGATAGGGTCCTGTCCCTTTCCACACAGCTGGGGAACTGGCCAGTCTGGAATGCACACCACTGTGTGCTTGCGACGGGGAGTGCTCTCAGAACTGAACTCGCAAACTTAAGATGAAGATTCTGAACTATTCCAGACAGTACACAGGTACTGTAAAACAGTGAACTTATCTGCATATTGAATTTAGCAGATTATTTGTTAATTAACATGATAATTAAATGTATTAGTGTCCATTGACCACAGAAGTATAACATTTGACTTACCAAGGATTGATCTGATGAGAGCAAGCCACCATAATTATCGCTATCTGGTTCTGTTATTGCTGTTCTATTATCGATGTAATTAGCATAATTGTGTTAATAATTTTGTTAATTGGCATGTTAATTGGCGTGGGCAGTGTCCATGAATAGCTATTGACAGACAGAGGAAGAAGGTCAGATAACATTTCCACAACTTAAATGAATCTAGCCTATTCACAAGGAATGTCAGCATTTGATGCCTGATCATGGGTTTCCTTGTCGCCATTTCATCTGCAATTAGCCTAAATATGTTAATTGATATCAGCAGCATCTCCCAAAATGTGACTAAGAGCTATCTGGCATGTCTTGATTCAAAACATTCAATAAATATTCACTAAAAACTTCAGCAGCAAACTTTATCTAACTTCTGTGTCTTTTGGGTGTCTGCTGGCGGCCATTTTGGAAAATGGCCGCCATGGCCACCAGGGGGCAGTTGGGCGATGGCTCCACATCCAAATTTGTTCATAATATATTGGTCTACCTTTGTGCCAAAATCGGTGCTTTTATCAAAAAATCCACAATAGGTTAGCTTACCCGCTGTACTATTACATGTCATGAAAACCTGCCGTGGCTACTTCTCTGACGAAGCAATCTATATAATATTATGCCTTAAGGGCGTCAAGGTTAAGAGTGTGACTTTACAGGCCATGCAGTGCCAGTTGGTGTTCTGGAGCCTCAAGGAACATACTGCCAAGGATGTGACTGACCGCCTCTCTCGCCTTCCCTACCTGGACTGGAATCAGCCTGCGTTAATGTATTGCGCAAGGTAAATATATGCTACGCATTAGCATATATTTACCTTGGTATTGCGTACCCACTGTCCTTCTGCCGTCAGTGAGTTGCTTTGCATTCGCCTTTCATCAAGCAAAAACTGTAGTATATTGTTACGAAGGGCCTTGTTCGCTGCTACTGGCGAACAAGGCAAGGGTCCTTCGTCTCTACCTCTGGGGTCTCGCTGGTGGGGGGTTCGACCTACGGTTCGGGTCGCCACGTCCTCTCCTCCCATTGGCCTAGAGAATGGGGGGAACCGACGTGGTGATGGCCTGACGAAGCAGGAAGGGGTAGGATCAACACAGCCACGGCGGGTGGACAGGCCCTCCCGCAGGATTACCGTGACCACTGCGCCTCGCATTACCCGCCCTGGAAAAGGCGCGTCTTCCTCTTCTTGTTGGAAGGGGGACGAGAGTGGCCCTGTGTTGGGCACGGCGTGGCCTTCAGGCTCAGTGGCGGCGACTATGGGGTGGGGTCACGGCTCCAAGGGCGGCGCCCTCACGTGAGCGACTGACTTGTGTTGTGTTGGGTGAAGAACAGTGGAGTGAGTGTGTTCGTGGGCGAGCAGGCAAGGGCGGCGCCCCTGAGAGAGACAGTGACTCGTGGGTGTTGGCGTGTGTCCCGCCCCTTCCCCGTGTGAGAGATATGGAGGTCGTGCACCTGTGAGAGACAGTGACTCTAGTGTGTGGAGGCCGTGCACGTTTGAGAGGCAGTGACTCAGTGGCTCAAA
Source organism: Chionoecetes opilio (assembly GCA_016584305.1). Taxonomy (NCBI): domain Eukaryota; kingdom Metazoa; phylum Arthropoda; class Malacostraca; order Decapoda; family Majidae; genus Chionoecetes; species Chionoecetes opilio. The sequence goes on from JACEEZ010017772.1 coordinate 220,827, forward strand.
GGGCGGCGTCCTTTGAGAGACGTTTGCCTGTACAGTGGTGTACATCTTGTTGGTGACTTTGTACATAGTAGAGTAGTATAGGGGAAATAAAAGCCGTGCACAGCAGTTAAGTGTCTCCCTTCAGTCCTTCCCGTCTCCTTCCATTGCCCCGAGCCGTTAGTGGTGGTGTGACGAAGTTTAAAGAGTGGAAGGGGGATTGCCCCTCCCCCCTCCTTCGTCACAATATATATATATATATATATATATATATATATATATATATATATATATATATATTATTGATGATGAATCAGAACGTGGATAACTATAGTCTATCTCACGTACCGTGAAAAAAATAATTTGCTTCCCGCGCTCACGCGGAGATGGTGACACTGGGCGGGCGATGGTCTGTCTTTGTCTCTGATTGGCCGGCGGCCGCAGGCAGACTGTCCCCCTGCTCATCCAAGAAATTGTTTATTAAAATGTTGTTAGTCTCCCTTCATCTTCCTTTATCGAATATGTGAAGACACTATAGCTATCGTGTTCAAGAGAAGTTTTTCTTTCACGTGGTACAATTTATGTTTACAGTTGTTTGATAATCCTAATATAAACTCTGCATTGAAAAAAAGGTGATATAAACATTTGTCGCCCCGACTTTTCAGTGTAACTCGTTTAATCTCGTTTATTTCTTTAGATTTGATTTTCTTTTTTAATTAAACGGTTGTAATCCAATACTATTCTAGTGTCCAGTCTTTAAAGAGGTAAAAAAGTTACCATTACGTGAATAAAGTGAGCTACAGTGAAAAGAAGTGAGACATGTAGTATGAGGACAGGCACTTTCTAGGATGAGCAGAAAGACAGCCTTCCTGCGACCGCCGGCCAATCAGTGAAGAGATAGACTATCGCCCGCCCAGTGTTACCATGTCCGCGTGAGCGCAGGAAACAAACTATTTTGTCTAGGTAGGTGAAATACTTATAACAGTATCAATCTTCATTATGATGTTTTGGTGATGTCTCCGCCGCAGCTTCAGTCGCTGAGCAGTTGGGGACGCCGGCGAGTGACGCTTCAAGCACCTCACATTGCACACCTGTACCAGCTCAAGGCACCGACGATTCTGAATGCCCAGTGAGTGATGCAGGTGATCGTACCGTCAGTAGGCCTACTACTGTTTGTTAGGGTGGTGGGTATGGCGACTGACACGTTTTGTGCAGCGAAATTGATGATGATTGTTGTTGGGTTTTCTGTTCCCAGGCGCCCCAAATTACCAGTGCCCGCCAAAATTTTGGAAACGCGTGGGGTTTTCCGGGGACAAAAGGGATTTCCACAATGTTTGATTTCCAGAAAAAAAAGGCCCCCGGACGGTTAAAATTCAATCCGGCCCGCGGTACCGGGGGCCCGCGGGGCCTAAGGCCCGGGGGGCCTGGGTCCGTTTGCAGGAAAAAGGCGAGGGGGAATATAGGTTCCTGATTTGCAAAAAATTTTTGGGGTGTGGAATGGAAAACACTTTACCTTAAAAAACATTCGCTAAGGGCCTTGTTTGGCGGGCCAAAAATTTCCTGGCCAATATGTGAGGAAGGCCCTGGTCTTTCTCGGCCATTGAAAAGAAAAACTTCGTTATGAGTAAGCTGGTGTCGGGGCATTAAACGGCTAAACCCCTGTAGAGGCGGCGAACCAAAATCAAATTGGTTTCAACAACAAAATTATTTTTACCCCAACAGCAAGCAAAGGTGGGAAAGGTATTCCGGGATCCCAGACAAACTTTACGGGAAACTTCCAAATTTTGATATAATCCGGGCCCAGAAACAAAAGACAACCCCGGCAGCCTCCATGCTACCCCGGGGCCCCGGGGGGTGCCGACGTAAGGGCCCCTTTTAATTTCCCCTTCAAGGTCAACCCGCCCCCTATAAATGGTTTTCGGGGCTATGGAACCACCGCTTTTTTTCTTAACTGTTGGGAATTTTATGGTTATTCCTTTTTTAAGTTTTGGGGGATATTTTAATTTTTTAAAGGGGTTTTGCACCCCCTTGCCTTAAAATAGGCTATGGGCTGTTCTTTTTAAAAACTTCCCCCAATCCCTTAAATTTTTTAAAATTTGGGCCATAATTTCCGGGGCGTTTCCTAATTCCATGAAAGGAGTTTGGGGGGAGGTTCAAAATTCTAGGGCTTGGTATTTCCATAGCCTTTCGGGGGGGTTTCGTGGTTTCCGGGCTGCCCGTGAACAGATGGAAGGTTATAGTTTCCGAAAAACCAAAACCCCTCCCCCCTGGCCCGTTTCCCAATAACTGTTTTGGTCCCTTTGACGTGACTAAGTATGGAAAGGGTTTAGATCTCCCGGGGCCCCCCCCCCCCGGGGAACCAGGCACCTTCCACTCTGTTCCCATTACCGGGGCCCAACTGATACCTAAAAGGGGGCATGTTCGGTCCGGGGGGTGCCATTCCCGCCCCTGCCGCCTCCTAACGGGAGCCTATTCTTCCCTTTTTGTGCCCTCACCCCCTCTCCCCATCACACTTTTGGGGGTTTCGGCAATGGTGGGCATGCGGTTTTTTGGTTTCGTGGTGGTTAAGTTTTCCCTCATTTTGTTTTCCTTCTTAGGTTTTTACGGGGATGGGGGTGTACGTACCCCTACCCTGGGGCCGGTCCCAGCTTGTCTTAATTCTTTTGGGCTGTGTCTGTTTTTGGGGTCTGTGGGTTTACGCTTCACCCAAGGGCCCCCTTTCATTTCCCTCCCCTTGGGCATTATTTTCCCAAGGGGTTGGCCTGAAAACCTTGTCTGCCATTAAAGGGGTGATATGGGGGAAAAAAGGTTTTGTTTTCCGGGGGGGGGCCGGGGCCCCCCCCCCTTTGTGACTTTCCCATAACCTCCGGGGGTTTGTGGCCGGGTCCCCACTTAACGAAAATTGGGCAATTAAGTATTCTCCCAGCCCCCCCTCCCCCCTTTAAAAATAAAAAGGGCCCTGGGGGGGTTTTTTCCTTTTTTTTTTCCCCTTTCCGGGAAATGGCGGGGTTATTTTTTCCCCCACCACGCCCCCCCCCCCGAACCCCATGGGTTCCCGTCGGGGTTTTGGGGAAAACCGGGTTGCGTCCTTGGGGGAAACGTTGTTGGCGGGGGGCGGTGTTATCGAAAGTCGCTTTTGGGGGGGGGAAACCCTTCCCCCCTTCGCGACTCCAGCCGGGTAGGGGAAAGTTGAGCTCGTGGCCTGTTTGGCCAGTGACCGCCCCCCTCCCCGGACCATCAAACCACTTTCCTGGGTCGCGGGTCCCTGGGGCCCGTGAAAAAGGTGGGGGTTTTGGGGGCTTTTTTCAGCCTTTCCTCATGGACCTTCTCCAGCATCTTTCCCCCAGGGCTGCTCGGTGCCCTTTTTAGGTCCCGAGGCCACCAGCTCTGCTCCTCGCACGCCCCGTGCCTTCTGTGGGCCCTTTTTCGCCCCGGGCCGATTGCCCGGTATGCTGTGGGGATGGCTGCGGCTCATCCTCCCGGAGGGGGGTGTCCCCTGCTTTACTGGCGAGGCCTATGCTGACCTCAAGGAGTGGTGGTCGAAGGCTTTGAAGTCTCGCCAACGCAGCCACTTCCGCCCTGTCCTGGGCGGACCGGTCCTGGGTTCTCGGCTGGGCCTCCCCAAGTCGTCCATCTCCTCCTCGTCTCGCACCTCCCGCCCCCCTGCCTTTTGCTTCCATGAGCTCGGCGTCGATCGTGCTGACGGTGGAGCAAGATCTGGCGGTCTCCTCAGTCCCTCACCATGACCGCGACTCCCAGGTCGAGGACTTGCCTGCTGGGTCTGTGGCTCCTACGGCGGGTCAGGCGTCTCCGGGGCCCTTTCCCCCACCCTCACCTCCTGTACCTCCGGGGTTGTCGGTTTGGGATGTCTTCAGTGAACTCCTTCATGGCAAGAATGGAGGGCCACTTAACTTTTGGGTCCCATTCTCCGACTCCGAGGCGTCGCAGGTCCCCATCGCCTCTTCACTCTCACCGGGCCTCCTTCTGAGTCTGTGGTAGTCGAGGATGACTACCTGGTGTGCTCCGACGGGGAAGAGGATGCTGCCCTACCCGGGGCCCAAGCGACGACGGTTCGGGGACTTCCGCCCCCTGGCTTCCTGTCCACTGGGCCCTTACTCCGCCTTTTCTTCTGAGTGCCTTCTAGGTGCACTTCCCCTCGTCCCGCTGCGGAGGATCCCTTGGGACTCCCTCCTTCTTCCTCCGTCCTGTTTACCTGGGCACCGATGCCACCGTCGATTGCTTGTGAGACGGTCGACGGGCGGCTTGTTGCCATGGGTTCGTCTGGAGGACGGCTCCTGGGGCCCATTCCGGACTTGGAGGGGGCGGTCGCTCCCGGGTGGACGGGGGACAGGAGCCCTTTTCCTCTACCCCCGGATTCCTTTCTCTCCGCCTGAACGCTCCCTCGAAAGCAGCCTCCCGGTTTCTTCGGCGGCCGCTTTCGATGCTCTGGCCTCCTTACTGGCCTGAGCCTAGTTTGGTCAGGGATGGCTTCCCGTGCGTGGGGGGAAGCCAGGATGCCGGGTGGTTTTTCTCTCGGAGGCCAAGCCCGGGTTTGCCCTGGATGAAGGCCGGCCTGGACCCTGCCGAAGTGTGGAGAGCGGGTCCCAAACCAGTGTGAACCGGGGTCCTTCTCAGTCCTGGGCCCCGATCCCGGTTCTCCCGGCTCTGGTGGCTTTCCACGTGTGATTGCTGATTTCCTCCGGGTGTCCCGTTTTTCTGCCAAGGACCTCCCGTGGCGGGCGCAACCGGTGAAGGGGAGCTTTTCCCCGGGGACTTTCAGGAGCGGCAACACGCCTCCCTGTTGACCTCTTCTGTTCCCTTTTTCGGTCAGCTTGGGGGAGTGGCTCTCCTCCCTCGCCGTGGATCACTCTTCTCTCTCCCCGGCCTCCCGGTCGGATGTCTGTCGGGCTTTGTCGACCGCCTGTGATGCATTCGGCGCCTCCTTCCTCCCGACGGTCCGCCCGGGCCCTTGACAGGGCCGTCACTGCCCGCTTGGCTCTTCGGCGCGAGGCTTTTCGGGGCCTGCCGGAGCTGACTAGACAGCAGTTTTCTCCGGATTAGTCCCTTCGATTCGGAGGTCTTGTGGGAGCCCTCCTTGCAGCAGTGTCTCGCCTCAATCCCCCCCACCGTCCACTCTGGTGTCTTCTCCGGCCCCCAGACCGTCTCGGCCGGGGGTTCCCGGGAGGGGGCCCGGGCCCAGTGTTCGTCGGGGCTTTTCTCGTCGGGAGGGGCAGTCCAGGATTGCTCACCCCCGTGTGGATGGCCCCCAGGATCCTCGTCGTCCCAGTCGGGGGGGGCTTCCGGATTCAGGGGCTCTGGGTCTCGGGCCTTTCGCTCGGGGCCCGCTATTTGTCCACAAGCCTTCCTCAAGGGTCGCTCTCGCTTCTGAGCCTCCCTTCCGGGGCCCTCTTGTCCGGGTTTGGGGCACCCTGGCCGCAGAGAGGTTGGGCCGCCAGGGTGGTTCAAAACGATTTTCTTGGCCCTGGATTGCCCTACCGCCCCTTCGGCACCTCCTTCTTGGACGCCGGTCTCCACAGTGCTCGCCGCCCACGTGTCGGACATGCACTCCTCCGGGGTAGTGGAGAAGGCGCGGGAAAGGCCCTTCCTTTCCCGCTTTTTTCATCGTACCCAAGAAGGACTCTTCGAAGGGCGGCTTATTTTGGGAAACCCTCAGCCGCCAAAACGGATTTTGTGCGCAACCACCGGTTCCGTATGCTGACTTGGCCCCCAGGTCCGCCTTCGGCTGAGGCAAGGGACTGGATGGCGTCCCTCGATCTAAAGGACGCCTACTGCATGTCCCCATTCATCCTCGGTTCCGGCGCTTCCTGGCCTTCCAGGGGGGATCGGACACGTGGCAGTTCACCAGACTCCCCTTTCGGCCTCTCCATCGCTCCGAGGTTTTTAACGCGGCTAAACCAAGGTGGTGGCTCAGCGGATGGTGTCTGCGGGGTCAATTGCCTCATGTATTTGGACGATTGGCTGGGGGTCCGCCCCGTCTCAGGGGGAAAGCGGTTCGCATGCTGAACCGAGCTTTGGTGGTGGCGGGGAGATGGGGTTCCTAGTCAACAAGGGAAAGCCCCGTCCTTACCCCCTCCCCCCCGCATTACTTGGCTGGGCATGCAATGGGACTCCCGTTCAGCTGCGGTCCGCATCTCGGGGAAAATGGGGGCCAAAGCTTCATCAACGCCTTTTCCCGGGGCCTCCCGGGGGTCCCGTTTTTTGTCAAGGAGGCATTGGGGTCCCTTCTCGGCTCGCTCAACTTCGCCGCAGAAGTCACTCCCCTGGGCCGTCTTCGTCTCCGTCGCCTTGTCCGGGTGGTTTAACACAGCCGTTCCGGTGCGAACCCCGCGACTTGCTCCGGCCTGTCCCTCCCCTGGCCCTCACACTACTAGACGAGTGGTTGGTGGAGGGCGGTTTCTCCGCGTGGACGGGGTGGCTGCCTCCGCCCCCTACGGTCTTCGTGATGTCGGATGCGTCGGACGTCGGGTGGGGCTACCAAACCTCCGACGGCCGGCAGGGTTTCGGCGGGTGGTCCGGGGTGGAGCGCAGACTCCACATCAACGTCAAGGAGCTGCTGGTCCCCCTCTTTTTCTTCCTCCGATCGAACCCGATCCCAGATGGGACGGCTCTCTGCTTCGAGATGGACAACATGGTCGCGGGCCACTGTCTGGCCCGCCCAAAGGGACTTCCAGATCCCCCCTTCTGTTGTCCCTTTCGGAGCAGTCTTCGGCCTGGCGGCCCGTTTTCCACCTTCATCTGTCTGCCAGGTTCCTGCCGGGGGTGGAGAAGTGTGGGCCGACGCACTGTCTCGCTTCCAGGCTCGTCGGTAGAGTGGCAGCTTCACCCGGAGCCTTTGCGGCTCTCTGTCGGCGGTGGGGCACTCCGGAGTGGACCTCTTTGCGTCCCACCGCTCTGCCCAACTACAGACCTTTTTTATGAGGGGGGACCGGACAGCTGCGGGAGGCCCGGAAAGCCCTCACGGAAGACTGGAACAGGTGGCGCCATGTTTACCTGTTTCCGCCTCCCTGCACCAGCGTCCTCCTGAAGGTATGCAACAAACTGCGTTCCTACAGGGGCAGGTGACCTTGGTGGCTCCTCTCTGGCCGGGGCAACCGTGGTTCTCCGAACTGAAGGCCTGGTTTTCCCTCCCCGGTTTCCTCTAGGGGCCCTCGCTTTGTTGGAGGAGGGTCCGGCCAGGCTTCTTTCCACCTTGAAGCTACACGCCTGGAGTTTCTCCCCTACCTCTCTCCGTCGGACGGTCTCGGGCGCGGTAGCGGAGGACATGTTGCGGCTCTTCGCCCGTCCTCTACGAGACAGTATCGTCTCACTGGAAGGCCCTTTCAGTCGTTTCCTCAAACTCAAGGGCCTCCGTGACGTCTCTGAATCGGTCGTCCTGGTTTCCCTCCTTTCCTGGCCCACGACCGTGGGAGGTCCTCCGCTACTCTCTCCACTCACCTTGCGGCCCTGGCTGACCCCCTCAAATACGGTTGGGTTTTGGTCCTGGACCGGCGTTCTGTGACCCTGTTGAAGAGGGGTTTGTTCCACCAAAACCCCCCTCCCCGTCCCTCCTGGTCCCTTTTGGTCCCTGGAGAAGGTTCTCCGGTTCCTGCAGGGCGACCAGTTTGGGTCGGACGCTGCCCGGGCCTCGCCTCCTTCAGAAGGCCTTTTTCCTGGTGGCCCTGGCTACGGGGTTTCGGGCTTCTCAGCTGAGGGCGCTGACCGTTTCCCCAGTGGACGACCTTCTCGCGGGACGGCGCCGCTGTCTCCTCTCCTCTCGCCCAAGGTGCTGGGTAAGAACGAGCGGCAGGACCACCGTCTCCAACCGGTCGTCGTTCCGGCTTTGGGCTGCTGGGGACGCCGCCCCACCCCTTGTGCCCGGTTTCGGCGCTCCGGTGTTACCTGGATGCTTCCGAGCCCTGGGCGGTGCGGACCCCGCAGTTCCTGTTCCGCGATCCTGTCTCTGGTCGTCCCCTCACCACCAGGGGGATTGCCGGCCGGCTCCGGGGCGTCCATCGAGGGCGGCGGATCCGGGTCCCCCGCCCCTCGCGCCCATGACGTCCGGGTGTTGCTGCGTCTCTGGCCTTCCTCCGCACCCACTCCTTGGAGAGGGTACGGGAAGGGGGACAGTGGAGTACGGCCCCCGTGCTTCGTGGCCCCGTTACCTGTCCCACTCCGTCGCGGACTTCCCCTGTGTGCCCTGGGACTCCCTCCGTCCGAGGGGCTGGGGTGGTGGACGCCGGGCCTCCCATTGACGTCTCCGCTTGATTCGGGTAGTATACTAGTGGTATCGTTTTGTTATGGTGCAGTTGCTTTTTGCCCCCCCGCGGGGTCGGGGGCTTCTTGCCCCGTCTCCAAGTGGCAGGTAGCTTTGTGCACTAGCTCTAAGGGGACCCAAAATGACGGCTTTTAAGTATGAAAAGCCTATTTTTGGGTCCCTGACAGAGCTAGTGCACGGCCTCCGGCCTCCCCCCTTCTTCCCCGCCAAGTTTTCAGCCCCTCTCCCCGGGGATGATTTTTGGGATGGTTATGATGGCTCCGTTACGGCTGGCGGACGCCGGCCGCGGTCAGATGGCACGGCGTTGCCAGACGTATGTTTCTTTTCAGATTATCTAAGTGTAGCCTGGTAATGTATTATCAGATGTTGGAATGGTTGCCTGTATACCCCGGGTTTGCCCTGGGTAGCGATCTTCCTATCCTATAGCTTAGTGCACTAGCTTGTCAGGGCCCAAAAAAAGGCTTTTCATACTTCAAAGCCGACATTTTCACTCAGACACAGCGCCAGGCGCCGTCAAGAAATTCCTAAAAAAACGTGTCGTACTGCAATTATTTTATATTATTCAGTCTATTTCGATATAATGAAGGAGCGAAACATGTTATAACTAGTTCTCATTATGTTATCGACTGGTTTTAAGGGGGACAATTTAGGGCCCTTTTTTGGGTTTTTAACCCTTTGTAATGGCTATCGTACGTCTGGCAGTTTAGTGCATTGATAGCTGGGAAAAAATTTCAAATAAAATTCTATTCTAAATCATGATATTTTCATATGTTAACTCCATCATCTACATATTCCATATTAGGTGTACCGTGAGTATTGATGTGTTGATAATAGTTGGAAGTTATTGAAATAAGGGAAACATGACCCTTTTGTTATTCCGTAAAAATCTTCGCCGCGGTTTTAAACAAGTGTTATTTTTATATGATACTAGCTACACACACAGACAAACTGATAACCTTTTTTTCCCTAAACTCCTTCCTATGTACGTATCTCATCTTTATTTCTATGTATCTCTGGGTGTTTTCCCGATTAAACTGGAAATATTTGAAATAAACTGAAATAGGATAATTTCTAAAACTATTATAAAAAAATTTTATAACAATTTTTAATAGCTTGAACAAGCCTAATAATAGTGATGGTACCGATATTGAGATCTATGTTATTTCTGAGTTAATTATATAATATGAAATTAATATTTCCCACTTACAAATACGTACCAGCGCCCAGCGGGCCTCCGGAGGATTGACGTCAAGTTGCCGCTGCTTGTCACTACTGATGTAATACTACATCAAGATAATCATATAACTGTTGTTTCAAAATGTTTACACATAAAAATATTCAATTCTTGAAATTCTGTACATTAATTTTCAACATAGTAAATTATCCCGTCTAAAAATACACCAGCGGGCCTTCGGAGGGCTGACGGAGGTAAATTTGCCGCCGGCGGCCGCCGTTCGCCGCTCTACGGCCTACGTCGGCCCGCCGGTGATGGTTAGCTGGGAGACTGTTGCAGGTTGGTATAATCTTTGATCAGCAGTGATCACCTGTTTCCATACATTGCAGAGGTTCTCAAACTTTTTGTCCTGCGACCCCTCCAAATATTTTCGAAAAACTCATGCCGCCTTCCAATCACCATAGCCTTTCCGACAATATAAAATTATGCTTCTCTCCTCTCTCTCTCTCTCTCTCTCTCTCTCTCTCTCATAAACACACTTACACAAAATTAGTCCTAGTGCTATGTATCATAACAGTAAGCCATATCCGGTAAATTATAAATACATGAATAAAACCATAATCAGTGCCATCTATATCCTATATTCTTACCTTTCACGCATCGAAAATATGCCAGCTTAGCAAAAAAGAAAATTGTAAAAGGAAAACAAATTTATTACCATTATTTTTCAATAAAAAAGTTTGCACACGAGGATATAATACGGGGACCAAATTAAAAATACATACATTGAACATTTCATACATAGCTACATACCGACAGGACATTAAAAATACAAAAACAACTGTCAAGGCCAGTAATATCGGATAAATTACACTATCACATTATGTACGTACATCAATCAATCAATCATTGGGGGCATACGCCGGAGGGCGCGTCGCCTCGCCCACCCTACGACGCCACTCCCGGGGGTCACCACGCGCGAGTTCCCATGCAGGCTCCTTTCCCATACCAAGCAGCTCTCGACAAGAACATCAACTTGCCCCAACCACGAGGCCTTGTGGGCGCCCCCTTGGCCTCCTCCACGCTGGATTGTCTCTTACAGATACAACCCGATGGGGAAAGGGTCGGTTTCTGGGTAGCGTGCCACTGCCCATATAGCCGAAGGGTTGGCGCTGACGGGCTATGCATGTAATAGGCCTCGATTCAGTCTCAGGTGCAAATTCGGCTGATTTGACAAGTAATCATCCCAGCGATACCCCATGATTCTGCGAAGAAACTTATTACCAAAGGCATTGATTCGTCTCTTCAAGTCACTATTTAGTGTCCATGTCTCACAACCATAGAGTAAGACAGGGATCACAAGCGACTTGAAGATCCGGATCTTTGTCCTCCTGCACAGGTACCGATAACGCCAAATACTCCCGTTGAGCGAGTCCATAACACCGTGGGCTATGCCAATCCGCCGGTGGGGTGATGGGTAATGGGTGTGGAGTGATGGGTGAGTGAATGGGTGATGGGTGAGGGAATAGGTGGGGGGTGATGGGTAATGGGTGAGTGAATGGGTGTGTGGTGATGGGTAATGGGTGAGTGAATGGGTGGGGGGTGATGGGTAATGGGTGAGTGAATGGGTGGGGGGTGATGGGTAAGGCGTTAATACATACATTTCTACATCCATGATTTCAGGAAAGTTAGAAGGGGCTATCTGGAGAGTCTGTGTTTGGTGGGCCGAAGGCCCACCAAACACACTCTCCAGAAAGCTGTGTTTGGTGGGCCGAAGGCCCACCAAACACAGGTGGTGGGCCTTCGGCCCACCAATAGCCCTCCGCAGGAGCTAGCCAAAAAGTCCGCCCGGAGGGCGGCTTTGCGGCTAGTGGAAAATAAGGAAAACTTATGCTAATGAATATGGAGTGACAATAAGATGCAGAATTATTAGTATTACTTCTAAAACAGGATAAGGCATCATGGGCAGCATATATACTAATACCGCAATAATATGAGACTAAATAATAACCCATACTTGCATAATAAACACAATTTGAGTAGCTGGCATAGAAACAGAAAGAGTTGTCAAGTAAAACAGCTAAGATTGGAGAGATTGTGATTGGGAGATTGGGAGATGAAGAGGAAGAGGAGTAATGGTGATAATATGAGCTAAAATAGGAAGAAGTGAGACTGACACTCAGGCACTGTTTTGCGTACACTTGTGCCTTATTCTTAGGTTTTTGTGAAGCTTTGGTGACTTTTTCAGTGAGTACAGTAATGTCACACCTTTGTTGCATCGTTAAGTGTGGGAGAACGGGTAGCAAATACCCGGGAATACCTTTATTATCGCCTACGAAAGATACCAACATAGGAACGCAAGATGTCCATTGTCCATGACAGAAAGACGAGATGCCTGCCTACCAAGGACTGCCTTCCAAACGTTTGACCCTGGACGCTGGGAGACACTTCATGACAGGTAATTCATTATCATTTCGTCCATAATAACCATTATTTATATACATTTTTGGCTTAGAGCAATGAGAAACAGCCAGTGATTTGTCTGGTTATGTCGCTGTGCCCATGTGGTTCATGTTTCCCATCCCGTGTCAGTTTCTGATATATATCGAAATAATAGAGATGAAATAGAAATAATGAGATGAAATGGCCGACAGAAACATATAACAGCTTGCAAGGGCCTAAGTTAATACACGCGCAATAAGAAACAAAAAACTACACAGGAACAGAAAAAAATAATAAGAGATACGATCAGAAATATATATGAATAAAAAACACAAAACCTCGCACCTACGTAGCAACAGTGACGGGACTCGAATTTCCTAACTTTAGCTACACGGAGGCATTAAAAAGTTATCCCGCACCTAACAATGCACTAAGTCAATAAGGATTAAAGCACCTTTTAAATACTTACGAAAACCATCATTACATCACCGTAAGCCGGCGACTTTCACCCCCCTCTTCCCACCCCGCTCGTTTACCTCCCTCTTTCCCTCCTTTCCCTCCCTCCATCCCTCCAGCCCCCCCGCAAACACCTCCACTTCCTTCACTCCGTCTCTCATCAGTCATCACCAAATCACTCTTTCTCCCCCCTTCCCCCTTCCCTCCTTCCTTACCTCCATCCCTCCACAACTATCACCCCCCTCCCTCCATGCTCCCTCCTTCCCCGCTTCCCCTTCCCCTTCCCTCCCCCGGTGATGGCATGCTTCCCCCGCTCTCTATGTCTCCCCCTAATACCCCCACCCCCTTCCCTCCCCCAGTGACGCCGCCGCCGCCTTCTGCCTGCCACCAACACCCCCTCCCCCCTCTCCAACAGTTGTTCCGGCCTGCTTTCCTTCACATATAAGAACATAAAAAAATATGATGACAAAATAATAATGAATTACCTGTCATGAAGTGTCTCCCAGCGTCCAGGGTCAAACGTTTGGTCTGTGGCAGTCCTTGATAGGCAGGAATCACGTCTTTCCGTCATGGACATCTTGCGTTCCTATGTTGGTATCTTGGATAGGCGATAATAAAGGTATTCCCGGGTATTTTCTACACGTTCTCCCAAACCTGACGACGCAACAAAGGTGTGACATTACTGTACTCACTGAAAAAGTCACCAAAGCTTCACAGAATAAGGCACAAGTGTACGCAAAACAGTGTCTGAGTCAAGATAAAGAGTCTGTCTCTTTACCTTGGTCTGGAGTGTCAGTCTCGCTCGGAGTCGCTCCTCCCAGGACCTCCCACAATGCACCGCGCGCCCAGCTGGGAGGAGGAGGATCAAGCTGGTGCAAGGCAGGTGGATAACGTAGCACTCAGGTGATGATGCATATTTCCTTATAATAATTAATAACTGTATTTTCATCACTTCACACCAATATATTTAACTTGAAAGTATCTTATCCTTGCAGACCTCCCAGACTCCCACACAGCACCGCGCGCCAAGCTGGGAGGAGGAAGGACAAGCGGGTACAAGTCAGGCTGTGTGGCGTCGCGCTCAGGTAATTATGCATTTTTCCCCATAATAACTGTATTCCAGCCTTAATGAATATACATCCCATTAAGATAAGGTGTTGTAGCATTACGTAACTCTAACCATACACTGAAATATCAAGTCCACGATGAGATATGAAGCATTTTTACCAGCCGCTGTGTATTAACCACCATTACTCTGCTACCTTCAAACGTTTCATCTTTATATCGCCATGTAGCTCCTTCAATACCAGCTTCTTTACCTCTTTATTCTTCTCTCCACTTACAGATTCCTTTCCTATTCATTATTGTATCTTATTTCAACTTCTCTTCCTATTTTAGCTCATATTATCACCATTACTCTTCCTCTTCATCTCCCAATCTCCCAATCACAATCTCTCCAATCTCAGCTGTTTTACTTGACAATTCTTTCTCTTTCTATGCCAGCTACTCAAATTGTGTTTATTATGCAAGTATGGGTTATTATTTAGTTTCATATTATTGCGGTATTAGTATATATGCTGCCCATGATGCCTTATCCTGTTTTAGAAGTAATACTAATAATTATGCATCTTATTGTCATTACATATTCGTTAGAATATTAGTTTTCCTTATTTTCCATGGGTTTCTGTAGTAATTCTTAGCTTAGCTGGTTATTATTTAGCCATATATTATAGAGGTATTAGTAATTATGATGCCTTGTCCTGTTTTAGAAGTAATACTAATATTTCTGCATCTTATAGTCACTTACCATACTGTATTCGTTCTCGCATATTTAACCGTTTTCCTTATGTAGTGGTCAAAATGACCATCTACACCGTTGTCACCATTATGTAGTGCCCACCTTGGGAGTGTACTCTACAGTCCTGGTTACTCCGCTGCCACCACCCACATTAAGTGGGAAAAAATATATAAATGAATAAAAATAAAAGATTTAAGCAAATATGTAAGTACTGGTTGGATCTGAATGACAACGCGTTAATATATTTCTAATTATAATATATTTAACTCTTTACTGTCTCACTTGGTAATTATTATACATTCACAAGTTATCTTAATATTAAGTCTTCCTTCCCTCCTAGCGATACGCACGCGAAATGCTCAAGTCGTTATCCTAATATAGTTTACTATCTTTGGTAACTTCGGTTGCACTGTTACCCCTTTAACGATACGCACATGTAATGCTCAAGTCGTTATCCTGATATAATGTATACGTAGTCTATCCCACTTCCAACGTTTCCCTCTCACTTATTTTTCTATTTCCTTCTTTCTCCTTGTCCTCACACGGCTGGCTGTGATATGTTGTAGTTGCCCCCTCTGCTAATTTGTGAGCGCTTGGTCCCCTGGTCCGCCAACAGCATCCTACCTTGGGACCCTAAGTAATACACTTCATTAGTCCTGGTCAACAAAAGAAATCACCAGTAAGTCATGTCTACATCTCTAGTTAACAAACATTTCATAACATACTTTTACCAAGGGCGAGAATATCACCTCCCCACAGGCGACTTAACTCAATGAACGTCGAGCTGCTTCTAAAATTATCCTAACCTAGAATCCCCGTTCTCACCTCGTTTCGCTACGTGTCTAATTACTACTGGCTTAAAATATAAGCCTAACCTGTGATTCAGGACTGAGGCGTGGAGGAAAATTCCTCGTTAGCTTATTGATACTTATGTGTTATTTCATCTCTTCCCCTATTAATGTAATTTCTCGCGTTACACTTATTTTCCAAGGATGTCTGTGGTAATTCTATAGCTTAGCACTCATGATGTCTGTGATTCTGTAGATCATCACTCTCTTTGTCTCTGCTATGGAAGTATTATGTAGCCTGTATATAGTACTGTACTCTCATTTAGTCTGTTATGGATGTACTAAAGCAGCCTATTGTATTAGCAGTCTTGGATGGTCAGAACTTCTTGTGCATGTAATGGTAGAAGTCAAATGTTTCCTAGAGTGTTTTTGTGTTTGTTTGATCTACTAACACTGAATTAAATTGGCCCACCCCCCTTTTATATTCTCTTACTGCCTTCTTTATAGGCACTGGCAATTAAGTGGGGTTTTTGTTACTTTAAAAAAAAAAAGTTATTGCCCTTTTCCCTCTTAATCCCTTTTATGTAAAAAAAAAAAAAAAAAAAAAAAAAAAAAAAAAATGGTGAAATTATTTTTTTTTTCTTTTTTTATTTAAAGGGAAGACTTTGGGAAAAAGCTTATCCAATGCTATCATATCCTGGTTTATCTTTCCCGTTCCCTTTTCCCAAAAACCCACAATTTCCTATCTTAAAAACATACCCAACTTATTCTAAAATAGCAGGGGGCCTACTAGAATATTTTTTTTTTGGGGTTTCAGTGGGGTACATTTCACATGGGTTTTTGTCTATGTTTTTACCCGGGCGGTCGGGAAGGTGCAGAGCTGAGCACCCCAACTTCAATGCCTTTTGAAAATGTTTGTTCCTTTAGAAACCAGCAAAATGATAACACTACTAACAAATATTTCATAATAAAAAAGTTATTTTATATATTATTATTTGCAATACTTAAAGTGAAAATTGTTAAAACCAGACCCAAAATTAATTTTTTATTTTGTGTTCGATTCATGTCTTTAAATTGGGGCCTTGCGCGGTGCAGAGCTCATCTGGCCCGCAGGGGGAGCTGCTCCACCCTTCGTCGTTTACATTGGTGGGCGCTGGGGGGTGGGTTTAAAGTGAACCATTTCTTTTAAATTTCATTATGACGGGGAAAAACAAGTCTAAATATTTGCAAAAAAATCAACTTTTTTTCAGCTTAATTTGAAAAAAGACGAAAAACAAACAAGAGGAAGACCTACACCCGTGTTATCATTCAAAAAAAAGGTAAGCAGGGCAAAGAATTATCGCCCCGTATAAAACAAATTTGGTATCCCACTTTTTTAGCTTGCGTACCTCCCTTTTTTTTATCACGAGCCGCCCCTGGAATTTCATATATTCATAGCATTTCTAGGTTTTATCCAATTAATGTACCTTTTTATGCTATGTGATATGGGAGTGTTTAAATGACGTTTTTGTATTTTTACAAAATTTATGTTTATTCCAGTCCCTTTAAGATAAAGGGCTGATAATATGTTTATTTTTTTTGTTTTTAAGATGAGGGGAAAAAAAAAGGGTTGAAAAAATTGTAAGAACTTTTTTTTTTTTTTTTTTTTTTTTTTAATTTTTGCCTATAGCGCGTAGGCAGTGGGGAACCCCGGGCTCGGATGGTAGGGTCTGGAGGTTTACTGGGGTTATGGTTGGCCCCGCCCGTGGGGGCGCAGGCAGGAGTTAAAGTGACGCCTGTGATTAAGGGTCATTCCACCCCCCGTGTTCCCGTGCACTCGCAAAAAAAGGAAGTTTATGGGCAGGGGAGTGAGTGTTCTTAGGCCACTCGACGGTGCAGAAAGGTTTTGGTTTTCTTCGGGGATCGAACTCGGCACATATCACACACTTTGAAAGCAAAAAACATGTAACTACCTTGTAAGAACTGCTTATGTGTGTTATAATGCCGCGGTCACACGAGCAATTTTCTGGCAATATTCAGCCGGCAATATTTAGTTGAAGCAATTTATTGCCGTGTTGTGGTCACACGGACTTGCATAGAGGTAGCCGAGTTTTAATGCCAATTTCGGCTTCACAAGCCGTATCTGAAGAAGCGTCTTTGGAAAAATAGGGATAAATAGGGAGAAACTGGTTCACAAATAGGGTGGTGAATGATTGAAATGGATTCTTGTGTATGGAAGCGCGTCAGTGTGAATAAACATCAAACATCAGTGATCAACAATAAGTTTGTCCAGTTCAGTATCCCCTAAAAAGGTAGACAGCCAACAAAGAAAATAGAAAACCATCCCTAACTCATGAAAATTTTTCTACGTGTATCACGTTTGTACGTGTCCTTCAAAATGTTTAAAAAATGTACAAGACTTAACGTTTCGTATTGTAATCGGTTCTTGCCACTATGTAGGTGTTTATTTTAGCTTCTGTATATTGAATTAGAGCGTGCATTACAAATTAATGTCAAATAATATCCATTGGTGGAAGGAATTTCAGCAATTTGCTTGCCGAGAAAGACCGACATGTTGGTCTTAAAAAAACAGGGCAATTTTAGCCGAGTTTGGGCCGTGTTTGTGTTGCCGGCTGAATATTGCCAGAAAAGTTACTCGTGTGACCGCGGCATGAGAACTGCTTAAGAAAGAAAATGCATTAAATAACATTAAAAAGTTGACTTGTGTTGAAGTGTTGATGGAAAATGTGAGAGTTTAGAATTGTGTTACTGGAAAGATGGTTTTTGTATTGAGTGACAGTGTTGCTGGAAAGGAAAAATTAGTCTGTGTTGCTGGAAAGGAAAAATTAGTCTTGTGTTGCTGGAAAGGAAAAATTAGTCTTGTGTTGCTGGAAAAAGGAAAAATTAGTCTGTTGCTGAAAAGCAAAAATTAGTCTGTGTTGCTGGAAAAAGGAAAAATTAGTCTGTGTTGCTGGAAAAAGGAAAAATTAGTCTGTTGCTGGAAAGGAAAAATTAGTCTGTGTTGCTGGAAAAAGGAAAAATTAGTCTGTGTTGCTGGAAAGGAAAAATTAGTCTGTGTTGCTGAAAAAAGGAAAAATTAGTCTGTGTTGCTGAAAAAAGGAAAAATTAGTCTGTGTTGCTGGAAAGGAAAATTTAGTGTGTTGCTGGAAAGGAAAAATTAGTCTGTGTTGCTGAAGAAGAAAAATTAGTCTGTGTTGCTGAAAAAGAAAAATTAGTCTGTGTTGCTGGAAAAAGGAAAAATTAGTCTGTGTTGCTGGAAAAAGGAAAAATCTGAGTCAGTGTTTTAAGTGTTGCAGAAAAAAAAAAAATTGTGACATTGTTTTAAGTGCGTTGATTGAACATGATTAAGGAAAAAAAAAGTGATACGATACACCTCGCCACACCACGCTCCACAACGTAGAGTCTGCAGACCGAACACTACGCGCACACACACGCACATACATACCTACCTAGTACATGCGAGGGAGAGCTTTTAATAGCTGAACGCCGACTGTCCTGGCCTGGATTCGAACCAGGGCCCAAGGTTTCGTAGGTAGGGTCACTAGCCACTACACCACGGAGGTGACGAAGGAGTGTAAAGTGTGGTGGTATTGTATGTGCGTGTGTGTGTGCGTACGTTTGGTCGCGCCGGGATCTCTTTACGGGGTGGAGTGTGATGGTTGTATGTCATTCACCACCACCACCACCACAGCCATCGCGACCAAGATCACCGAAAGGTAAATGCCTGTTTCCCCGTTAGTTCGTGTGGGTAATCCCTCCTTGCACACAAACACACACACACACACACACACAGTGACACACACACACACACACACACACCATACACAGTGACACACACACACACACCATACACAGTGAACACACACACACACCATACACAGTGAACACACCATACACAGTGACACACACCATACACAGTAAACACACACACCATACAGTACACACACATACCATATACAGTGAACCAAAGACTACTCTATACATATAGAGTAGTCTTTGAGTGAACACACACACACCATACAGTACACACACATACCATATACAGTGAACACACACACACCATACAGTACACACACACAACATACACAGTGATACACACCATACACAGTGACACACACACACACACATACACACACACACACACAAGCACTCATGTACAGTATTCATTCAAAGCTTTATACTGTACTCTTCTTCATTTATATCCTTGTATTATTATTATTATTATTATTACTATTATGATCCTATGATGATATTACTGCTCCCAAATTTCTACAAAGCTGAGGTTCATGTACTGACGTGTTTTGTAATTTGTTTTTGCCTTTTTTGCATTGGTTTCTACGATCTTTTATTTACAGAGTGCCAGGACATCTCTGCCTCATTAATTTTTATAGGAATAACTTGTTTTTATTGCAGGAAAACTCAACCAGTGACATATACCACAAGTATGTGTCTATAGTTCAGCTATTTAACATTTCTCGACGGATTTTATTAACACTTTATTTTTTTTTATTCAGATTTATCGGCGGGTTTTATAAACAGTCTTGTTTTTAGTTAATGGACCCGTTTACTCTACTTGAGGTAAGGATTGATTTGACATCTTCAAGCCTCATATAGTTGGGCAGTGATGTTGATTTTTCTATGTGAACAGTATTTTTGATGATACAGCCAATTTAAGTACAGGAAAATGTATACGCTCTAAAACGACTGGCGCCATGTTGTGACGTCACTAGCTTAGACAACAGAGCAAAACAGCTGTGAAGCGGCCGCTACTATTATGTACTACCTACTAATACACCAACTTGCATTACCCCTACTACCGCAAGATGACCAGTAATCCTCCTTCAAGTGATGTAGTAGGTATTCACTGTGTTTGTGAATATGTAAGTTGTAGTTTATAAGGAAAAAGTGGATAGACAGAGATAAGTGGCCCGTGACACCTGACAAGTGATGACTTCTGGGATCGGCATTCCTTATAGGGAGCTTAAATGAACCTGCAATGACATGTAAAGCTAGACAGATAGACGAACTCATAGAGGAACAGGTAGAAATGTATGGCTTTCTTTCTCCACATAAGCAAAACACACCCTTCGTCACTCTACTCACCACTACAACCTTTACTAACCATACATTTCTACCTGTTCCTCTATGAGTTCGTCTATCTGTCTAGCTGTACATGTCATTGCAGGTTCATTTAAGCTCCCTATAAGGAATGCCGATCCCAGAAGTCATCACTTGTCTGGTGTCACGGGCCACTTCGCTCTGTCTATCCACTTTTTCCTTATAAACTACAACTTACATATTCACAAACACAGTGAATACCTACTACATCACTTGAAGGAGGATTACTGGTCATCTTGCGGTAGTAGGGGTAATGCAAGTTAGTAAGGTTAGTTAGGTTAGTAAAATAAAACTATAATTTGCGGTTTGCTGAGCCAAAACAAGCCGATCAGCTGATCAGGCGAGATCTGAGTCTGCAGTTACTACGTCACAACCAATCACAGCGCGTTCCGCCGTGTTGTGATATTTTGGCCCCAAAAAGGCCATATATTTCATTTATGGTGCATTTCTCAGCAAAAAGAATATGAGTACAGTGATATGTAGCCTATATTGCACCCAAAGCTTCATAATACTCCGTGTTTTAGGTGTGAGTAAACGGGTCCATTTATTTACATTTCTCGATAGATTTTATATAACGGTCTCGTTTTTATTTTATTTGTTTAGATTTCTCGACGGGTTTTATGAACAGGGTCTTGTTTTTATTTGATTTGTTTACATTTTTCGACGGGTTTTATTACCAGTCATGTTTTAATTTTATTTATTTACATTTCTCGACGGGTTTTATTTACAGGGTATTGTTTTCCAGGCATTTAAAGGCAGGTGAGGAAAAGCTTATGAATGGTTTATCTTATCTTGGGGGGGGACCGATGGGACAAGGGGGGAAAGGGGGGAAAGGGGGGAGGGAAGGGTAGATATATGTAACTTGTTTGGTAATCATAAAGTGCTCCTAACGTAAGAACCTGTGTGTGTGTGTGTGTGTGTGTGTGTGTGTGTGTTATGGTTTATCTTAGGGGGGACAGCTGGGACAAGGGGGGAATAGGAGGGAAGGGAAGGATAGATATAACTTGTTTTGTAATCATAAGTTTCTCCTAACGTAAGAACCTGTGTGTGTGTGTGTGTGTGTGTGTGTGTGTGTGTGTGTGTGTGTGTGTGTGTGTGTGTGTGTGTGTGTATCGTAAGTGGGATTATCGGGCGCCCGTAGAAGCAGAAGTCAGAGAGGCTGTAGCAAAGTTGAGGGGTGTAAAGGCAGCTGGTGTTTGTAATATCAGTGCGGTGCTCCTCAAAGTTGTGGGTGAGGCCATGATCC
Organism: Chionoecetes opilio; assembly: GCA_016584305.1. Taxonomy (NCBI): domain Eukaryota; kingdom Metazoa; phylum Arthropoda; class Malacostraca; order Decapoda; family Majidae; genus Chionoecetes; species Chionoecetes opilio. Next base: position 242,100 of record JACEEZ010017772.1, read on the forward strand.
GCGGGTTGCATGCTGTCCTGACTGCCGAGTGGCAATTAGGTACCATTCCTCCTGACTGGAAAAGGGGGCTGGTCGTCCCTATCTGGAAAGGGAAAGGGGACCGTCAGGACTGCAACAATTACCGCGGTATTACACTGCTCAGCGTGCCAGGCAAGGTGCTTGCCCATCTATTGCTGAAGCGGATCCGCAGTCATCTGCTGTAGCATCAGAGACCTCAGCAGTCTGGATTCACGCCTGGTAAGTCAACAACGGACCGTATCCTAGCGCTTCGTGTCCTGGTGGAACGCCGACGTGAGTTTCGACAAGGGATGCTTGCAGCCTATGTTGATCTCAAATAGGCGTTTGACTCAGTGCATCGTGAGTCACTCTGGGATCTTCTGCGACTTCGCGGGATTCCTGCAAGGACTATTGGTTTGATGACTGGTCTATATTCTGGGATTGAGAGTGCTGTGAAGTGTAGGGGAGGTGTATCCAGCTTCTTTCCTGTTAATACAGGAGTGAGGCAAGGGTGCGTCCTTGCCCTATCACTTTTCAACACTTGTATGGACTGGGTATTGGGCAAAGTTGTAGATCAAAGTGATTGTGGAGCATCCCTCGGCAACATCAAGATCACTGATCTTATTTTTGCCGATGATGCAGTAATTTTTGCTGAGTCGCTGGAGGTCCTGGCGATGGCTCTCGAGGCGCTGCACGAGGAGGCAAAGCCTTTGGGACTTGAGGTCTCCTGGCTTAAGACCAAGGTCCAGGTATTTGGAGGCTTACTAGATGAAACAGTACAGTCTGTTCATGCGTGCGGCAAGGGACATTGAAATCTTGGAAAGTTTTACATACCTTGGTAGCGCAGTCCATAATGACGGCGGATCACGTCAAGAAGTCTTACGGCGGATTGGCATAGCCCACGGTGTTATGGACTCGCTTAGCAGGAGTATTTGGCGTTGTCGGTACCTGTGCAGGAGGACAAAGATCCGGATCTTCAAGTCGCTTGTGATCCCTGTCTTACTCTATGGTTGTGAGACATGGACACTAAATAGCGACTTGAAGAGACGAATTGATGCCTTTGGTAATAAGTGTCTTCGCAGAATCATGGGGTATCGCTGGGATGATTACGTGTCAAATCAGCGATTGCACCGTGACGACTGAATCGAGGCCTATTACCTGCATAGTCCGTCAGCGCCAACTTCGGCTATATGGGCATGTGGCACGCTACCCTGAAACCGATCCTTCCCATCGGGTTGTATCTGTAAGAGACAATCCGGCGTGGAGGAGGCCAAGGGGGCGCCCACAAGACTCGTGGCTGGGGCAAGTTGATGTTTCTTGTCGAGAGCTGCTTGGTATGGGAAAGGAGCCTGCATGGGGACTCGCGCGTGGTGACCCCACTGATCTATATAACATGGATCGCGGAAGCCTGGCTCAGCACTGGTTCCAACTGTCCGCCATCTTGCCGTAACCAAAACAAAGCCTTGTTTCTGCGGCTCGCATTGCTGTCTGGCTGTGTTATCGCCTCGTCATGCCAAGCTGTGCTTGCTGTCTAGCTGTGTTATCGCCTCGTCATGCCAAGCTGTGCTTGCTGTCTAGCTGTGTTATCGCCTCGTCATGCCAAGCTGTGCTGTTATGTCCTGTACAAACAGACCAGGACCTGGAAGTGGCAAATCTTTCCACCTGTGAGTAACACCACACACACACACACGCACCCACCACACACCCACCCACCCACCCACACCCACACCACCCACCCACACCCACCCACACCCACACACACACCCACACCCACACCCACACACCCAGACACCCACACCCAGACACCCACACCACACACACACCCACTCCCCACCCAGCCCATCCACTCTTAATCCATCTACCCACTCCAGTCATCCAACTACTAGTTAAAAAAAAATAAAGGTGGATATGGTATACTTTTTTTTATATAAGTAGATATAGATATAAGTATATTTTTTTATACTTGTTAACAATTAGTGGGGAACGGAAGCAGACCTGAGTGCGGTTATGATACAAATGATCATAGCGCTTCCTAATAAGCGGTGCTTGTTCTAATGGAGATAGCTTTATTTTGCGAAGAAAAAAAAAGAAAAAAAAGTATACCTTGTGGTTAAAGTTACACAGCGCGCCAAAGCATTGTTCGCGACATCATAACACAGCGCTTCCATACGGGAATTCAGAAAATGTACTCTATGGCAGCCTACTGATTTCCAGAGAGATATCTTACATATGGCAGCTTGTTTAAGGCATGGGCAGTCCATCAAGACCGTTGAGGAATGTTCAGATGCCACTTGTCAATTATAAACGAAGCATTTAAAAAAGTATCGCCTTCCTTCCCGCGAGTAATTTGAACAGACGCGCATTGGTATAGCTATCATTATTTGCATAATGAGTGGCAAGAAAGACCTAACAAAGGAGCAAATTAAAGTTATTGTATCTCTACACAAGGCAGAGAGGCCAGTGGAAGAAATATCAAGGATTGTGGATGTTACGAAGAGATGTGTGCATAAGTGGGTGGAGAGTTTCGGGTGGCACGGCGGGGTAGCGACAGCCGCGACACCAGAACATTATAAGTGGCCAGGGTGAGGATGTAAAAGTCATATCGCAATATTTTTCTTGCTCTTAATTGAGGATGGGCATCCACTTGACGTTTCATGACATTTAGGGTGCTTGCTGAGGTTTTACATCCTCGCCCTGGCCACTTATAATGTTCTGGTGTCGCGGCTGTCGCTACCCCGCCGTGCCACCCCGAAACTCTCCGGATATATGTGCCATTGAAAGTGGTGCATACACATCAGCAGCCCTTCGTGGGATCTTCAGTGGCAAAGCATACAAAAGAGGCATCGAATACCACATCACAATCAGTCTAGCAATTATGATGATGCGGTTTGATGTCATATTATCCACTCTTTCAAAAGGCCCAGTTAGTGTCCGGTGCAATGCTTTCAAGGACAAGCCTCATTCACGTAACCCCGATATGACTGAAGACTATGAATATGTCAGATCATGGTACGCTAATAATGTGAAGCCACTGGAGGAGGATGAAAACATTGGAGAGTTTGCAGAATTCCTTTCAGCATACCTCGATCAAGTGGAAAGCCTTCTTCATTTCGTCAGCTCTTGCCGCTCAGGGGACTGGCAGAGTTATCTTTAATAGCAATTTAGTAGGAATCAGTAGTTCGTGTCTGTAACAAAGAAAATGTTGAAATTTGTTGCTTAGTGTTACCAGAGACCAATCCTGGGGGTGCCAAAAGAGGAATGACCCCCCAGAAAGGGGGTGAGGGGTCTGAAAATTGGGACCCCATCTTTTTCTGTTAATCTGATACCTATAGAAGCCAGAACTGCTAAAAAATCCATTTTAGCACAAAAATCCTACGGGAATACATGGCATACCACACTATTAGGTTTCATTAAAACCGTTAAGGTTAGGTTAGGTTTCATTAAAACCTATAAGGTTAGGTTAGGTTTCATTAAAACCTTTAAGGTTAGCTAGGTTAGGTCATTAAAACCTATAAGGTTAGGTTAGGTTTCATTAATATTATTAATTTTTTTTTAGGGGGGGGGGGGGGTTGCGCAAAATAAAACTATCTCCATTGCAACAAGCACCTATTGTAGGCCAAGAAAAAATAGTTGATGTCTCTTAAAACGACCGCAAAACTCGTCCATTATTACCAAAAGTTGTTTCGTAGTCTATATGAAACCATAGTCGTTTCGTACACTCAGCTCAGAGTTGAACTTGACTACTAGAGTTACGAAACGACACCAGGTATGTACGAAAATACTCAAAATCAGTGTACGAAACTAACTACTTTCAATTCAATATACCTAATTAAGAAAGGTTTTTTGATTAGGCCAAAGGTTTTTGATTAATTTAAACTTCCTGTAATCCCCGAGAGTAGCTTCTATGGACCACTGTGGCTCGCGCCGTACCCGTGGCCGCGGCGGTACGGGGCTGGCGCCGTTATAGTGGACGAGAACTGCGCGTTCGCTCATTAGGTCAGACACACACACACTCGGGGGCTAACACTGCACTCTTAGCCTCTCGCTTTACATAGGAGGAGGAGAAAGTTAAACTGTTTCAAACTGGTGCCGTGACGGGTGGAGCCTCTGATAGCTCTCCCGAGAAAAAGTCTCTCCTGTATAGGAGCAATGCTCACCCGTCACTGTGCCAGTTTGCAGTAGTAGTTTAACTTTCTTAGCCATTTTGACCACCTACTCTTTTCCGTATTGGTACGTGCTACATACCACAGGAAGCGGAAAAGTATAAGGATTTTGAAACAGTTCTTGAAAATTGAATGCGACCAAAACTTATGGAGTTACAGCGAGTTGAAGCAAAATAAGCAAGAAACAATGTTTATACACTCTTTTACTTTCCTTCAATTATCTTAATATTAGTGTAGTCCTAGTGTAATTTTTTTATGTTCATGATATGCAGCAATGTATTATGAACACGATGGTAGGCTCAGCTTTCATAAATATCATCTGGTAGTTTGGTAATATCGGGTAGGAGTACAACATTTCAATGCACTGAAAACCTAAAAGTCCGCCTACTCTTGTGATAGTCAGTCATGACTTTATTTTTTACCCTATTGAGTTATGAATGGCGTGTTGTTGTTGAACAATCACTGCCTGATTCACTGATGCAAACAAAATAGGCCTATCTTGTGTAAGAGATGAGTAAAGCCAAGAAATATGAATATTTTTCTAAGGCAAGGCAAGGGTTTTGGGTTGAGGCGAGGCAAGTACCACCACCATCGCCACCCAGCCCGAGTCTATCAACCAATCAGCGACGTCCTTACAAACTCGTCTAGGCAGCGAGCAGCTCCCAAGAATCCAGCTTAAGTGAATAGACTATAGTAGGTGTTAATAGTAGTAGTAGTAGTAGGTGTTAATAGTAGTAGTAGGTGGTAATATAGGCTATCACATGCCAGCAGCCAACACCCAGCCACTGCCTGGCCGGCCCATGTATTTGTTTTGGTTATGACAAGATGGCGGCTGGTGACTTCAGTATCTCGGCCACAGCTAGCCCAGATCCGCGATCCATGTTATATAGATCAGTGGGTGACCCCCGCGAGTGGCGTCGTAGGGTGGGCGAGGCGACGCGCCCCCCGACGTATGCCCCCGATGATTGGTGATTGATTGTAGAAGCAGCAATTGGTTATTTTTTGAGCAATCGTATGTTAGGACACAAAGCCTGGATTGTGGGAACAGGCCATGGCGTAACGTTAGGATTGCATCAATGCGTCTGCGTTGCGTTTGTGATATGCGGAAAATATAGAACTAATGAAAATGTACACGGTTGTTACCATTAGTTTGTTTGCGTTTGCGTTATGAGTTTGTGTTATGCATTTATGCGTTATGCGTTATTTACGGATTATGCGTTATTATAGGTTGATGACTGTGT
>JACEEZ010017772.1:252500-279985 GCA_016584305.1 Chionoecetes opilio
GCATGTTTTAGAAGTCAAGGAAATTTACCTGTAGATATGGATTGATTAAAAAATAAAGCAATGGGGTAAGCAATTTATACCGGGGCCCATTAGGCCCTCCCTATATGCAGTTGCAATAAGGTGGATGGAGACACTGGTGTTTGTTTGGTGGTATAATTCACAGTGTAGACACTGAGCGTCTGCTCCTTGCCCTGGTCCCCGATACACTGCCCGTTGGCATTCCCGCGGGAAGACACTGTCTCCCGCGCCATTACAACTCGGTTACCATTTAGGGTTTAACATATTGCTTATAACGTCCTTAATGATAAGTCTACACAATGTGTTAATTACACTAACACATCGCTCGGCCACACCTCACTGTGTCCTCAGTCATAATTCTTCTTGGCCCGAGGAACCAAGGTTTCATCATCAAAATACATATACAAAAATATGAATGTAACTTAAGAATAAAATACTAGCAAAAATAATATTAATAATACTGTAATACTAAAATAATGCTAATAATAAAACATTAGAAATTAAAGTATGTTGACCTAAGTTGTGGGCTTGGTCAGTGCATGAGACGTCAGCTTGACTCTCTTTAGCCTTTCAACATGTAGGGTGGGTTGGGGAGAAACCGTACATATGGATGTAACGTACAAATGCTCCCTTGGCCATATTTATAGGTTTAGGATAGTTACCGTTTAAATGTAGTAAGAGAAAAGGGGTTCGATCAGCTGAGCGGGAGAGATTTGGATGGTCGGCGCTTGGATAATTTTAGAGGTGAGTTTTGTTGTTTTTGGCATGTCCCATGTAATATTTGGCCTCCATTTCATGGTCTCTTGTGTTCATGAATATGCCAGCAGTGTGGGGGTAAGGTATTAAGTATCGAAATGTGTTCAGTTGTGATGTACCAAAGGGATATAAAGACATTCCAGCCACGCGAACGATCCGAAATGTTGGTTTACATGTGAATGGCGTCATGTGGACACTTCGTACAGTGTGGTTTTTAAATGTACGTAACATCCACAGTGTAAACAAAAAATTTAAAATTCTGGTATGGGTTATGTGTTTTCAATAATGTCAAGTAGGATGCAGCAACATAATATTAGATAGTGACACCTATCACAGTAGTGATTTCATTCATCTGTTCATAATCCTTGTGGTGTTTTACCAGTATGTTTCTTGTGTTTAGTAACTGAACAAGAACATTAAAAAATACACTTAATTAAGGGGGTGCATATCAAATAAACATCCTCTGACTTTGTTTCAAACATCAGTTGGTTAATTAGAAATGTTTACAAGTTTATTATTTATTTTTAAATGTCCTTGTGTAACATGTGGATGTACCGTACATCATGAAAAGCTTGCTGTACGGTTCATCCACAGTATGTTGCCCTTTAAACCACTATACCAAACCTAAATTTTGATGGTTCATTTCAGGTCCCAGAATGCCACGGAAGTTCACTGCGAAGGGGCTGCGTCAGACAGACCGAGCAAACCTTGAGAAAGCCTTCCACTACAAAGTGACAACAAAATGCAGCATCCGGAAGGCCTGTGCAGAGTTCCACGTCAAAGTTATGACCCTGCAGGTTGGTTATGTCAATTTATGTTCAGATAACGAGAGAGAGAGAGAGAGAGAGAAGGAGAGAGAGAGAGAGAGAGAGAGAGAGAGAGAGAGAGAGCGAGAGAGAGAGAGAGAGAGAGAGAGAGAGAGAAGAGAGAGAGAGAGAGAGAGAGAGAGAGAGGCAAATAGGGTACCGGTACCGGTAACAGGTAGCCTAGCCTAGGCCTAGCCTAGGGATATTATTACTATTAACATTAACATTAGGCCTATATAATATATATTAATATTATTGTTTAGGGATATTATTACTATTAACATTAACATTAGGCATGTTAATAATATTATTAATATTATTATTAGGCCTATTAATATGTTATGTCTATAGGCAAAATAGGCTTACTAAAAGAGGTTTTTTCTTTCAGGATGCTCTCAAGAGAAGCGAGGCCAAGTCGGATGGAATTACCTTCGTTCCATTAGAACCCAACTTCAATAAGATATTTACTACAGAACAGGAGACCAGCCTCGCTCGTATGCCATAAAGGTGGCAAAGTTGTTTTACGGACTCCCCAGGAAGGATTTCCGCCACCTTGCCTATGAGTACGCTGCAGCTATCAAGTGCCCCCGCATCCCAAAGAAGTGGCACACCGAGAAATTGGCTAGTGAAAATTGGTATTACTCTTACATGGATAGGCATCCCATCATGTCTCTGAAAAGTCCCGAAGGAATGTCCATTGCTAGAATAATAAGCTTTAACAAAGTAAACGTGGACACATTTTTCAAAGCTTACACTACTGCTATGGACAAATATGAGTTAAGCCCCGACAGAATCTATAACATGGATGAGAGTAGCAAAGCACTGTAGTCAAGCCTATCAAAGTTGTGTGCCAGAAAGGGCAGCCTGTAGCAACACAGATTTCCAGGGAACGGGGAGCCAGCATGACTTTTGTCGGGATTATAAACGCTGCGGGGCACTACATACCTCCAGTATTCATAATCCCTCGGAAGCGAGTGAACGACGATTTTATGCGAGGGACACTAGATGGCTCAAAGGGGATTTTTCACCACACTGGGTGGATGAATGGTGAGTGCTTCCTTGAAACCCTTGAGCATATTAAAAACAAGACCTATTGTAGTCAAGACAACAAAATCATTCTCATAATGGACAACGCTCAGTGCCATTATGAACATTGCTGCCATCGAATATGCCATCAACAATGGCATAGTCATTGTGACTCTTCCCCCACACACAACTGCAAAGCTACAACCCTTAGATGTAAGTGTTTATGGCCCCTTCAAGTCCTGCTATCGTGTGCTAATGTCGGACTACCAGCTCAATAATCCCCACACTCCTGTCCGTGAGCAAATCATCCCTGAAATGGCTTCACAGGCCTGGATCAGAGCATGCACGCCCAATAATGTTCTCGCTGGTTTTAGAGCCACAGGCATATGGCCAATAAATCGGGACATTTTCACAGACATTGATTATCTTGCATCCTCTGTCAGTGAAAGAGAGGCTCCCCCCATTGCAGAGATACACACAAGCAGTCATCAACGAGGCCACATTAGACCACCCAGAGGTACAAACCAATATTGAAAACGAAGAGCGCAATCATGAAGCCCAGGAAGTGAGACACGAGGCAGGTCCATCTGATTTGGAAAATGACAGCAACAATCCACAAACTCTACCGACCGACAGCAACGATACACAAACTCCAACGACCGACATCAACGATCCACAAGCTCAGCAACACACAACAATGAACCACAAGGTCCTGTGGAAGTCATATCCCTGAACATGTCCGCCCATATCCCAAAGCCCTCCCAGACCCCTTGGCAAGGGGAGGAAAAGAGTGAAATCCTGTATTTTGACGGAAGACAGCGAGGCCATAGAGGGCTTGAGAGAAAAACAGGCGCGGAAAGAGAAGAAGAGTGTTCCACCCCAGAAGAAGGCCACCAAAAAGGCCCCACCTCCCGAACACGATTCGGACAGTTCAGAGGCATTGGATGCTCAGCTGGAACTGAATGACTCTTCTGAATATTCAGACGAAGATTTTGACGATGACCCACCACTTGAAGAAGCTGCTAGCATATTCGAAAATAAGGCTCCGGAGTTGGGGGATTTCATCTTGGTGGAACTAAAAGTCGAGGAAGGGAAGATGAAGGGCACTCCTGTCAATTATGTTGCCAAAATTATTGATTGTTCCGAAAACCCCACCAAGTTTAATGTGTCGTATCTAAGAAAGTCCACCAAAATGGGTGAAGGAAACACCTTCATCTTCCCTGGGATGGAGGACATAGCAGAAATAGAGCCTGATCAAGTGATAGGGGTCTTGCTGGCTCCTTTGCCAGCCCCAACCGCTAGGCTTCAGCGGTTCATCAAATTTGCACACTCGTTAAGAGGCTACAATATTAGGTAAGGTGGTTAAGGTGCCTAAACTAGGTTAATCCATGCTTGTCAAGATTGTGTAGCCTAATGAAACTAGGCTATAGGCCTATATCTACATTCTAAAGGTAATTCCAAGCAGTGTTAAGTTCAATCAAATTAAAATATGCCAAATATTGCATTAAATCATCTGCATTTATTATAAATAATTATTAATTTATGTTTCCCTTCTGGAAGTGCTACAGAAGCACTTCCATGATTAAGTACATTATGTAGGGTAATGAAAGTATTAATAGGATTGCAAATATATATTAAAAAAAAAAAATCCAGGAACTTCAAAGTCAAAATTTATTTTCACTTTTTTTTACTTTCACTTTTAATTGATTAAAATTGCTTGCACTATTATATTGCTAAATATAAATGATTTGATTTCATCACTAGGGTCCATTTCATGAAATGTGTTGCCCTAATTCAACTGTGCTTGATTTTTTTATTTTCAATTTTTTTTTTTACTTATCGATAAATATCTCTGTATGGAGCGTCCTCACCTATGGATGGTCCGTACGTTTTTAGTTATTTTTTTCGGGCCTATTTTTCAGTTACTTTTATCATGTTGCCAGAGTTGTGCCTTACACATAATGTAGTCCATATCTTATATTTTGTAATACATAATAAAAAAATTCAGATTTCACTCAATTTTTTTTTTCCTGATTTAAAAAAAAAAAAAGTGTACGGTACATCCCCAACCCACCCTACTACGTCTGTAGTATTATGAGTTTGATCAAGAAGTATGAATTTATTCCCATGAACTTTACTTATGACCAAATAAGGTCCTGAAAATTTAGAACACAACTTATTTTGGCGTTCTGGAGAACGTTTCATAACAAAATCACCTATGGAAATTGCAACAGGACAAGCCTTACTATGCTGTCTACGCATCATCTCCTGACGAGAAGCCTTAAGTTTTCCTCGAACTGATCTGTGAATGATCTGAAAGGATCTTAGTTGAATTTTAGCACAATCGTCCACTAAGTACACAGGGACAGGAGATTGCAAAAGCACATCATAAGGTAGTCGCTTGTCGACACCATACAAAATGAAATGTGGAGTCTTTCCTGTAGAGGAATTTACTGAACCATTTATCGAAGCCGCTACATGAGGTAGCCAGTCCTCCCAAGTCATGAAACTCGCCAGCATAATGGCGAAGGACATCAAGAATCTTCTTATTAGTCCTTTCTACTAACCCATTGCTCGCAGGGTGATAAGCAGTAATGAAAGTTTGCTTAATCTTGAACTGCTCACAGATGTTATGAAGAATTTGATTAGCAAATTCAGGGCCATTATCTGAAATCAGCACTAGGAGTTGTGTAGGGGCAAATTAAATTTGAAACTAGAGCATGAGCAACAGTTATAGCAGACTTGTTAGGCAAGGGAACTAGAATCACAAAACGTGTGAAGTGATCTACGCATACTAGTACATATGGTGACCCTTGATGACTTCGAGGAAGCTGCAATAAGTCGATGCCTACGGTGTCAAAGGACGACTCAGGTAAAGGATATTCAAGGATAGGAGCAGTTTTCGTATTACCCTTGGTTTGTGCACATGAACGACAATTGGTTACATGCGCATCGATGCGCATGGTAGGCCAATAAAACTTACGACGTGCAGCGGACAAGGTTCTGTCTCTACCTGGATGTCCTGCTTGAGGCAAGTCGTGAATGATTTTTAAAGCAGTTTCCACTAGACTGGTAGGAATAACTAGTTGAGTAACCGTGTTCTCGTCCATAGTGACCTTACGACAAAGAACTTCCTCAACTATTGAAAACTGTAAAAGTGGAACTGACAATTTAGGCAATAAAGATTCATCTCCAGACTCTAGTGCATAAATCACTTTTGACCACACAGGATCTTGGCGTTGAGCATTCGATAAGTCTTGTAGAGAGAAATTTGAAGTGTCTGAGAGCACTGCTACTGGAATGTTGCGTGAAAGTGCGTCTGCAACATGATTTTTATTTCCAGGTATATATTTGATAGTAGGATCAAATTCCTGAATGGTGATGAACCACCGGGCCACACGGCCACAAAGGTTTTTCCCTTTAAAGAGATTCAGCACCGCAGTGTGATCCGTGTGAACTGTAATGGAATAACCATAGATAATTTCCTTAAAGTGCTTAAGAGCCCACACTACAGCTAGAGCTTCAAGGTGAGTTACTGAGTACCGTGACTCTACATCATTAAGCACTCTACTGGCATATGCAACAACATGAGGGCGTTTCCCTTCACCTGTTTGCATCAAAACCGCTCCCACGCCTAGTGCCGAAGCATCTGTCACAAGAGTGAAAGGCATATGGTAGTCAGGAAATGTAAGAATTGGCGCATGTGTAAGTGCCTGTTTCAAAGTATCAAAACTTTGTTGTTGGGGACCATTCCAAGCGAAAGGAACATCCTTTTTCAAGAGTCGTGTCAGAGGACTAGCAATCGAAGCATAGTTCTTCACAAAGGCCCGATAGTAACCCGACAACCCAAGGAAAGACCGTACCTTTTCAGTGGTGGTAGGGGTTGGGAAATTCTTGACGGCTTTGATTTTACAATCCAACGTGTGGATTCCATCCGTGTCGACAGCATGGCCTAAAAAGTCAATGCGTGACTTGAGAAAACTGCATTTGCACGTAAGTTTAAGGCCAGCCTCAGTAAGTTTCTGAAACACAAGGGCAAGTTTCTCAAAGTGACTGGATAAGTCTTTGGAGACAAGTATGAGGTCGTCCATGTAGACGAACAAACCATCACCTATGATGCCGTGAAACAAGTTGTTTACTAGACGTTGGCATGTAAGAGGTGAGTTCCTCAAACCCATAGGACATCTCAGCCATTCATAATGAGCATTATTTGTTGAGAAGGCAGTTATTTCCCGAGATTTCTCTTCTAACGGAATCTGCCAGAAACCAGACTTGAGGTCCAAACTGGTAAAAACTGTATTATCCTTCCCTATAGATTGCAAAAGGTCTCTCAAAACAGGGAGTGGATAGTGATCCGGTACAGTTAAATTGTTAACTTTCCTGAAGTCGAGCACAGGCCGATAAGTACCATTACTTTTCTTCACCAATAACAAAGGTGAGTTCCAAGGAGAATAAGACTCCTGTATTATTCCTTCATCCAACATGTCCGTTATCATGCCCTGTACCACAGCTCTTTGGCTATGAGGCATACGATAAGAAGGTACATACGAAGGCTGTGCATCAGGTGTGAGCACAATGTTATGCGTGAGTTTGTCTGTTACTCCTAAGGGTTCCCCAGGTAAGGCAAGAGCAGGCCTGTGTGTCGCGAGCAAAGCGAGAAGCTCAGACTTAGCCTCAGGAAAATCCAGTACCTGTACGTAAGGTGTTAGCTGCTGGACTATGTCTGCCTGGTCCTCACTAACATTCGTCTTCGTAGAGACTGCTGCAAGAACGTGTGAAGGATCCATCAAGGTCAAACTATTTTGTCTCTCAAAGCTGCATAACAAAACCCCATTTTTCAGAGTTATAGGTGACCCTGTAACATTTGTGACAACTGCGTCGCTTATGTGATCATCGCGTACCGCGGAAAGCGTTCCCTCAAGCGCTAAGCGACTTACACGGATAGTGTCAGGTATAGACACCAAATAACTGCCGACAGGAGCCTCTTGGACTCTCACCGCAAGTCGAACAGAACTCGAGGAGCCAATATATTGGTCTCCTATGACAACAGCGGACACCAACAAACCTGCAGGGGAAACTGAACGTTTCGTTTCCCCACTAGTAAAGCAGTCATGGCCTATACTAGCAGAAGCGGCTTGCTGGTCACTGTTTGGAAAAATCAGAGGGTTATTAAGCAATGGAGCTGGACTTGTCATTGCGGGGAAGAGAACGCCTTCTAATGAAATTGCTTGGTGCTGTGGAATTACATCAATGTGATGGGTAGCAAGTGATTCTAAACCCAAAAGACCATCACATTTTAAAACAAATCTTGGTGTTACTATAAACTGTATGTTTAAGACTTTAGAATTAGGAGCAAGGCATAGAGGAAGGGTCACAGTGCTCATCACCTCTAGTGTGAGACCTTGAACACTTTGTAGAGTGGCTGTAGAGGGTAACAAGGGAAAATGATATAACTTGTTTAAATTTACATAAACACACTCACTAAGAATATTACATGAAGCACCTGTGTCCACTTCAAGAGCAATAGAACTGTCTTGAGTGAAACACTGAATTGTCATCATAGAAAGACAAGCAGCTATAATAGACGGGACTATGCAAAGCTGTGTCTGTGACTTTGTGTCTGAAACTAATCTGGGTTTCTTTGAACCCTGCGCGAATCTTCCCCCGACTGCTGATATCCATTTCCATTACCAACTGCTATCGTCTGAGTCGCTTTCAACCTCAGAACCAACCAACATTCCTCTGTTGAATGGTTTCCATGCTCGTGAATTACACAATATTTTGGCGGAGGGCGAAATTGCATACGAGGCTGTTGTGGTCGTGCAGGAGATGCAAAACGAGCTGGCGGAGGGCGAGAAGGCAAGTATTGTCTCTGTTGAGCAACCTGCATATTGCTACTTTTCTGAACAGATTTCGTTTCCTTCTTTTTCTGATAGCAGTAAAATCACTGGTATCAGTATGACCTTGCTTTCCACAATAGTAACACTGCTTGGGTGCGCGAGTAAGAAACCCTGGAGGTGGAAGAGGTGGTGGTGTAGGAGGTGGTAAGGATGAATGACTTTGAAATTCCCTCGACACCGGGGCCACCGGCTCATTATGTGAAAATGGTTTTTTAGGCATTTCACGTAGTCTCTTAGTGATTTTAGTAGAGAATTCTAGAAGGTTATCACCTGGCTTAAAATCAAGAGATGAAGCGATACGACGCTCTTGTGGAGTCAAAAAGGTGATATAATACTGAAATTCTAGAATCAGTTTAAATCTCTCTACTGACAGCTGGCCACTTTCAAATCATTGAGCTAGATTTAAAGCCTCCATAGCTTCTGAAGCTATATTAGCAGCACGTGCCTGACCTCTCAACCTGCCAGCACTACCCAACTGTGTGGTCAATGTTTCAGCATACGTAAAAGGCCACTGCAAGGAGTCGTTATGCTGAGCCACCCCAAATATCTTAAAAAAATTCCTCCTAAATACATCACTCATAGTTCAACGTTTTTCCATCCAGGCCTGACGCGCACATCATGTCGCTAGCTAATGACCCAGGCTTCAATTGAGATCTAATAAAAGAAATCTTTTCACTTCCTGAAGCTACATTACTATTCTGCATGACATCTTCACACTGTTGTATAAATGACAGTGCTGGGCGGGACTCTTCCTCCCCCGAAAATCTAGTTATGGAAGAATCCTGGTGGAGAAGTTTAATAGTTGGCACTGATGGAGTAGCCATAATTGGTAAAGTAGGTGTACTTGTGGGAGAAGTAGGAGGAGGAGTAGTAGTAGTGGTGTGAAGCTGTTCTGTTTCAGAGCTGGCTCCTAAGTTTTCTGAGAAAGGCATATATAACGAGAAAAATGTGCCACTCCTCAACGACATTTGCTAATACAATTAGCATAAATGACCTTAAAAGAACTACACCGAGGTCCACCCTCACCCCTGACAACACTAGTTACACTTACAACAACTTGAACGCACTCATTACAACTTTACTTTTGACTACAACTTTTACAACCTTACACTTTTCATGAAACAATAACACCCACAGATAACTAGAGGAGTTACCCCTTAAAATGTAAACACGCTCGCCATTGAAAACGAACTTTTTCAAGGGTAGCTGTTCCAAAAAACTTATAAGCATAAAAATAAATGTAGGTTCCACTAACTCTCTTCACTTGTACACTTAAATCACAAGAAACACTCGTATACTACACACCACTATTTTATACTTGTCTGTGTTGGTTGTGAAAACTGCACTGGTTTGTGTTACAATGTGTCTTTAACACAGTTAACCACTTAAACCACAAAATGTACCTCTTATTTCACTGGACAACTGTGACGACTGTACGTAACCTGTACACTGACTTACAACACACCGACATTATCAAAGAAGGAAGTTTGTGTTGTCTGTGCAATCACTTAACACATTAATAATGTTACCATGTGTAATAATATTTATCACTCATTACCTTGCAACACCCGTGCCTCATCTCACGAGTCTGGCAACTGAACACTTGCTCACGCCCTGGCGAGATATGGTAACTCTTTCCTCTTCCTCACAATTTCAGCCACTCACAACAAAATGCTTTAAACCCCGCGAAAACCCTTGGTGCCGGAGCCAGTAATATGGCTCAGAAGCTGTGACGTATTTTCTAGCCACTCACCTCACAATAAACCCCGTGACGTCACTGAAGCAACGAATCACAGAGCAGGTTGCTCTGACGTCACCACCTTTTGGCGCGCACCGCACCTATCTCCCCTCGATCACATAGGACCACAAAGGAAGGATAAATTTTCACTAGTCACTTCTACCACTTCCTATCTGTTTATAAAACTGGATACTAGTACTCACATTAGCACAGGTACTTAGCTTGCAGTGAGATACTCTTTGTGGCGATGTAGTCCTGGAGTGAGAGACCTTATGAAGACAAGGGCTCGAAACATCCACCTTGCGTCCAAGATGAAATATGATGATATATGAAATCCACTTGTAGATAAGCGGAGAGAAATAATCCACTTGGAGACGTGGAGAGAAGCAATCCACTTGTAGATATCGCTTGACGATGGGAGACGGCGTAGATGAATAATTAATTCCACGTGTAGACGCGCGGAGAACACAGCGAAGACACTCAACAGCTTACACACACTGTCTTCCCGCCATTTCTCACTTCACACTCCTCGGCTTGACAAAGTCCTTTACCGTCCACAAAAACAGCTTATACGAGGCAGAAGACAACAGCTGGTCACTGCTCACTGTCTAAACCACACCAACACTGTAGGCATAAACCTTTCAAGCAGCGAGGACAAAGTGGGTGGGCTTTTCCCGCGCGTTGCTGCTGGGCACGCTGGCTTTTCAGTCTTTCACTACTTTCCCTTCAGGAAGCCCACTTCGGAGAGTCGTAGGCTCTTTTTCGCTATCACCATGTATACCGGGGCCCACTAGGCCCTCCCTATATGCAGTTGCAATAAGGTGGATGGAGACACTGGTGTTTGTGTGGTGGTATAATTCACAGTGTAGACACTGAGCGTCTTCTCCTTGCCCTGGTCCCCGATACACTGCCCGTTGGCATTCCCGCGGGAAGAGACTTTGTCTCCCGCGCCATTACAACTCGGTTACCATTTAGGGTTTAACATATTGCTTATAACGTCCTTAATGATAAGTCTACACAATATGTGTTAATTACACTAACACAAATTTTCTCAGAGTTACGTTTAATTATGTTAATAGAGATTTCATCAGCATTTGACTTATTGTTTTTGAGGGTTCTGATAACATTGATAATGTCAGTAAAAGTAACTGGAGGGACAAACACAGAGTTTTTATAATTTCCTTGTAGATAATCAGTGGCATTTATATTAGCTAGAGTTAGAGCATTATTGAGTTTGATTGCAACTTCACTAAAATGTTCATTGAGAGCTTCTGCAATTTGGCTTGGGTTGTTAAGTAAAGTATTGTTATGAGTTACAGTAGATATTGTTGTTTTTGGTGGCCGACTACCTGTTAGTTCATTGATGGTCTGCCATATTTTCTTAGTATTATTTCTAAAGTTACTAAAATATTCATATAGTAGTTATACTTGGCAGCCCTAACTAAAAGCGTCAAATGGTTCCGGTAGCTACTGTTTGTAGGTGCTATGATTAACATTCCCTAATTAATACATCTTGAATAATTTACTTTTGTATTTAATCGAGTTAAGTATTCCAGACGTTATCCATGGGTTAGAGAGACTTTTTGCAGATATAAATTTAGTCACTTTTGGGAAATGTGAGTTGTATAACGTATTCAATGTTTCAATATAAGTATCAAAGTTGATATTAATGTCATTAGAACTGAGGAGGACATTCCATTCAATTGCAGATAGACTAGAGGTAAATAAGTTATGTCTAAGTCTGTCAAATGTCCTGTAGACAATTTTATGCTTAGTGCAAGGAACAGACATTAGTGTAATATTTAAGAAAATTGGGAGATGGTCAGAAAGTGAGTAGTGAATTATTCCAGAGGTAGACAGTGGAGTAAAGTTTGTCCATATGTGGTCAAGGAGTGAGGGTTGACCTAAGTTAGGACTATCAGGAAACCTGGTAGGGCGAGATATATGTGGAAAATAATTTAAAGTTTGCATGGAATTCAAAATGTAGTTCGGTGGTTGATGGGAAGAATGCTCTAAGAGATTAATGTTAAAGTCACCAAGAAGAACTGTGTTATTTCTTTTAAAAAGATCCCGAGCTAGTATGTCATGTAAGGTATGCGTGAACTCTTCCACAGCAATATGTTTACTATGTGGTCTATATTATAACAGAACAAATATAGTTAGTAGAAAATTTCAACATAACAGTGCACATCTCCATATCATCATTGACAAAAGTATATTGTTGAATGGGTTCAGCATGAAAGTCAGAGCTAATGAAAAGACTAACTCCTCCATGTTCTCTGTTAGTTCTACAGGTGTGGTAAGCCTCATAACCTTCAATATGGTAAAAATGTCGAGTATAATCTGTTGGGTATTGGAAACCTTGATTAGGAAAACACTTATTGGGTTATATTCCGTTCGTTGATTCTCTTTTGTTTGTCTGAGCATCTATACTGTATTGTTGATGTCAAAGGTTTATGTTTTGGCGGCATTCATCACAATAAAGAACAAGCCGGCAGTCTGGCGTTTATTTGGCCTTATCTTGCCCAAGTTGTAACAATTGGCGACGAGGATGGGATTGACCAGAGCGGGTAGAGGGCAAGATTGACGTGAGTTTCCCAGAAGGCGTGTCAAGCCGGGTCCTGCCAAGCTGTGAGATCATCACTGAGATGGACGTAGTACTTTTGTGGCGTCTACAGGCGTGAGCGTGCCACTCGTCCTGACCCTGGGTGAGGCTGACAAGTTTGTTCTATGCTTCTGGTAGCTGCCTGGATTTCGTCATGACCTCACAGGTTAAGATTGACTCCTTTGACGCCTCCAAGATTTCCCTGGAGCTGTGGCTGAGTCTGTTAGAGGCTCATTTTGCTCACCTAGGAATTACGGAGGAAGCTAAAAAAAAGAATGGCTTGCTGGTGTCAGTTGGCACGGAGACATACAGTATTTTGAGTAACCTTTGTGCGCCAGATTTACCTCACACCAAGTCTTATGATGGTTTAGTAGCAGCTCTGAAGGGGCATTATGATGTAAAGCCATCGTATCATCGTAGTTTGCTGGCGTTCCAGCAGAGAAAGAAGAGGATGGGTGAAACTCTGAATGTACTGTATGCTGATCTCAAGGCTTTAGCGAAAGACTGTAACTTTGGAGAACAATTTGATCAACGGGTTAGGGATCAGTTGTCTATGGCTGTTGAACATTTAGTACATTTTCCAAATTTAGTTGAAGAAAATATAGATTTGCAGAAGATGACTTCTGCTAAGATTGTAAAAAGGATCCTTACCCTAGAGAAGGGATTTGTGAGTGAAAGGAGTGAAACAGTTCCCATGAAAGCATTCAGTGTCGGATCTAGGAAGAACAGTTGTAGGCATTGTGGTTTTCCTCATGACAGTGATAAGTGTCGGTTTAAGGACTTAACATGTGTTGGAGTTTAAAGGAACATTTTATGTGTTGCGGGGACATCCCGTTGGAAGCGTGGATGTTTCCCGCCAGCAGGGCTAAAGCCCCGTCCACACTACCACTCACCACCGTCGGCGCTTGCCGTCGGCAAGCGCCGACGGCAAGCGCCGATGCCAGTGTCCACACATTTTTCTCACTTTTTTGTCTTCAACTCGCTGCAATTTCTCAACTATTTCTCCCATTTAATTTTTTATCACAATATTCGTAATCAGCTGACTTTCTTGGTTCTGATGGTATACGGTACATAGCAATACAAAAATATCTAGATGGTGAAAACTGCCGATAACTTTAAGCATATGTTCGGCGCTGACCCGTGAGTGACGGGCATGCCCCCCAATATTAAACCTGCTGAATGTTGGCGGGCAGCGCCGACGGTTACATTTTGCTCGTCGGCATCGTGGTCCACACTGCCACTTTTGAGTGACGAACACTGTTCGACGGGAAGCGCCGACGGTGGTGAGTGGTAGTGTGGACGGGGCTTCAGTCTTGGCTCGCGTTTGCTTCTCTCCCAACAGATTACGCGTGTGGGAGAACGCCGGACCAAAGCTTCATGACAGCATCCGCTGGGGACTCCAAATCAAGATCAAGATCAAGATCTGTCTTGAGTCAACATAATTCATCGTCGTCGTCACCAACATCAACTGTAAGGTGAGGTGTTTAGTTAGTTTCAGGAAGTTAGGGGATAGGGTATCGTAGCTAGATAGGCACGTTGGCGGGTTAGAGGCGTGAGGAANGTGGGGGTTTTTAAATTAACATGTAATAGATGTAGAAGAAAGGGTACTCGAAACTAGTTTGTACTGCGATGATGAAGGAAGGCCCAGGTGATGATAGAAGTCAAGGTAGACCAGGAGCTAACAGTGGTAAAAGCAGGAGTGAGTTCCAGAGAAGGAAATGGCAGTCACAGTATGTTAGGTTTTGGATGAACAGCACGAGTAGGCTAGTACAAAAGAAGAAGGAGATGTTAATTTGTCATCAGTGAGGGAACAAATATATGCAGTAAAGGCAGAGGAGGCAGGATTTTGAGATAAATGGAAGACCAGTACCCTTTGAGATTGACACTGGTGCATCTGTTTTCTACTTTGGCCCGTCACTGGGTTAAATTGTTACAGCTTCGGTTGAACCATCCAGGAAAAGATTAAATGCTTATGATACTCTGCTATTCAAGTGAACGGTAAAACAGCTGCATCAGTCAGATATAATGGTTGGGAGAGTGTCCATTCCTTCTATGTTGTAGATTCCTCAAATAACAATTTGTGTGGCCAAGGAACCTCATTGAGTAAGATTGGCATTTCTCTAGCTGGACTAGACGAAAGTTTCAGAGTAAATCAGATTGTAGATACAGAAGTTTATTGGATAAGTATTGTGTTGATAATGGCAAGCCCATCTGCAGCATCGTAGCAAAGATTCATGTCAAGCCAGATGCTTCTCCCAAGGTTTGTAAAAGCCCAGATGTTCCTATTATTACAGACAGATGGTTGAAGATGCTTTAGATAAGCTTTGTGGAAGAAGATGTACTTGAGCCTGTTTCTTGTAGTGAATGGGCTGCACCAATTGTACCAGTGTTGTAGGCTGACAAAAAATCAATACGGATTTGTGGAGATTTTAAGGAGCTTAACAAACAAATTCAATGTGACAGATATCCACTACCAAAGATTGAAGAATTGCTGTCAGTGATTATTAGTAAATGTAAAGGTGTTTTTCTAAAACTAATCTTCACATGCTTACTTGCAAATACCAGTGGATGAGAAAAGTCAGGATTTTTGGTGATTAACACTCTGAAAGGACAATTTAGATACAAAAAGATTACCTTCTGGTCTTTCATCATCACCAGGGATTTTTCAGAAGTTTTGTATCACAGTTTGTTTTGCACAGATGGAAGGTGTAGCCGCCTACTTAGATGATATCATAATTTGTGGTGTAAATAAAGATGAGCATGATGAGTGACTACTGAAGGTATCTCCAGATTCTACAAGACCATAATGTCAGATTAATAAGAGTAAATCAGTATTGCATGTAAGGTCCATGGATTACCCTAGGCTACCATATCTCAGGTGAAGGAATCACGCCTTCCCCCGGAGAAATTAAAAGCTATTGTGAACGCTCCTGCTCCAACTTGTGCAGCTGAAGTGCACTCTTTTCTAGGCATGATTACCTACTATTGTAAGTTTTTGTTAAGAATTTTTCATCCAAGTTGTCACCATTGTATGATTTATTGAAGAAAGGGGAGCTAAATTTCGATGGACTGATGTGGAGGAGAGAGCTTTCCAGAGTAGCAAGGATGATTTGAGGAATTCTACACTGTTAACTAGCTTTGATGGAGAATCTTCCTTAATTGTGGAAGTGGATGCATCTCCTGCAGGTGTGGGTTGTGTTCTCTTACATAACAAACAGGGTATAGAGAAGCCAGTGTACAGTAAACTCTCTCGTATTTGGACTAATTGGGCCAAGGAGTGGTCCGAGTAATGCAAGGATCCGAATAATGCAGAGATAAAATAATAATAATAAAAAAATATATAAAAAAAATAAAAATTATAGGTGAATATAGAAAATTTCTAAGTCATGCAAATATCAATAAACATAAGATAAATCATGTAAATAAAAAAATCTACAGTAAAAATAAACCAATACATACTATCATCCACGTCTGGCAGGGGCAGCCGCCAGCAGTTTTGATGGGGGTTTTCCCTCCTTTTTGGTGTTGTTGTGGGGGCTCGAGGACCCCTTGGGGGGCCCATAATTCTGGTGAATCCTTGATGCTATCACAGGTGTGGTACTGACCCTTCTTCTTCAAAAGGCACGGGTGAGGCAATGACAACGGTTGTCCTGAGAGGTAGGCAGGGCCCAGGCGGGGCGGGTTGCCGCCAGCAGGGGGGCGGGGGTTTTCTCATCTATTTATTATACATCGTAGGTTTATAGTGAGTGCTATATATACTGCTTTTAATTTAAGTCATTTACCGCGGTCCCCTTTAAAAAGAAGTCCAGACCCATTTTTTCTTTGAAATTATGTTAAATGTTCTTTAAAAATACCTAATCCAAAAAAAATTATTCATTTCACCCTTTTTTCCCTAAAAACAGATTTTTTGTAAAAAGCCAAAAAGGAAAAAAACAACCAATCCAGCCGTGGCGGGAAACTTGCTGGCGCGACACAACGGGGAGCCCCCCCAGCACCGCTGAACATGGCGGAGATTTGAGAAAAATGTATATTTTGGGGAAATTTTGGGGTGCTTCTGGTATATTTTTGGGACACGGCAATACTTGCATCCTGCATGGGCCGGAGAAAGCGTGCCATTTCCCCAGAGCTTAGCACCCATTCACAACCAACACGGGCGAGTATATGTGGCGCCCCCTTTGGGGCGCGGGAGCGGCTGGGATTTGCCCGGGTACTGCAGCCCTCATCCCCGGTGGCCTTGCTAAATACCCGCCGCTCCCCGCCTTTGCGCCGCTGCACACATCTGCACACATATCGTCGCCCCACAGTTTTCAAATGGGGTAAGCTCTCGGAAAAGGCACGCCCCCCCGGCCCGCCCACACAGGCAAGTTTTAAAGCCACATCGCACAAAAAATATTCAAAACACCAAAAATTTCCCCAATATACATTTTCTCGAGTCTCCGCGCTATGTATCAGGCGGTGCTGGGAGGCTCCCTGTTTGGCGCGCCGCCCAGGGTGGTCGTCTGTGATAAACATTTGTGTTTTGAGAGCGGGGGGAATTTACAGATTTTAAATGGGGGATCTTAAAAAAAGGGGGGGACTGATGCAAAATGTTTCAACATATGTTGATATATTTATCAGGCTTATTTTGCTGCATTAAATAGGAAAGAGGGAAAGGGTCAGGACGACTACTTTAAAAAAGGGGTTTTATTTGAAGGTTTTGGGTGGCGGGGTAGCCAGTGAACGGGGAAAACATTCTTTTGAGGGCCCCACCCTGTAACCATAACGGAAAAAAGTGTCCTGTGAATGCCCTTTTTAAAGGCCATTTCAAAGTCTTTTGATTTGTGATTGGTCGAGGAAGTTTAGCCCATTTTGTCCTTACCTTTAAAAATTTGAGACGTATATTTTCCAACCAGGGCCTTTTTT
Source organism: Chionoecetes opilio (assembly GCA_016584305.1). NCBI lineage: Eukaryota > Metazoa > Arthropoda > Malacostraca > Decapoda > Majidae > Chionoecetes > Chionoecetes opilio. Next base: position 270,252 of record JACEEZ010017772.1, read on the forward strand.
AAAAACCAAATTAATAAACAAAAATTTTAAAAATAGTAAAGGGGGTATATTACCATTATTAAAATTTACAACCTTTGGGAGGAATTTAAATTTAATTTTTATTTCCAAAGGAACCCCTTATTAGTAAAAATTATTTTTTATTTTTTTATTTTATTTAAAATTATTAAAATATATATATTATATATTTTTTTTTTTAAGAAAAGTTCTGAGCAATATAATTCATATGAAATTACAATTACTCACATGCTGAGATTCCCTAATAAGTAAAATAATGTTATGACTTACCTTCAGGTGGACACTTGGGTGTTTCTCTTTGGGATCTGGAAAATTTTTGGGGCCGAATTTTTGACAGACACACACGCGTTTTCCCCGACAGAAGAAGACGATTCTTATTTGCTTTTAAGACGGCAGGCATGAGAAAGTTGTTCCCAGGTTTTTTAAGAATTTGAAAATGGAGTAAAACATCCAAGCTTTTAGAGATGACAGGGTACTCTTGTTTTTTCTGAAATCCAAAATTGAAAGGGTACTTCATTAAATTTCATTTTCAAGGTTTCTTCGCCTGAATTTCACTAGTTTTTCCTTTCTTGGAAAGTGGGTTTTTGTATTGGTGGGGAACTCGTGAAGGGGTTCTCACCGCATATGTATTGATGACAAGGGGGGGAAGTTTTATAAAGTTTTTTGACTTTTTCCCAAAGATTTGTAATTAATGAAAGACTTTTTCATTTTCATCTGAGTTTAAAATTTTAAAGTAGGAGTGGACACATTTCGGTTTCCTCTTGAAAGGTGCTTTTTCCAAACAGCGAGTTTATTCTTAAATGCAAGAAGTTTGTTTGGGGGAAGTCAGATGTTTTTCCTTCGCACCCTGCATGCTGGTGTTAAGTATTAAAATGTTTAAAATATTGCTAAATTTTAGTTTTTTGCCGTTTGTAATTCAAGAATTCACAGAAAACTGGATTTATTATTTTTTTGAAGAAAAGCACAGTTCCCTGTGGGAAGCTCGAATCCCTTGTCAAAGCTTTACCCTCTCAAAAAGCCATCGACCTCTGTGTGCTGGAGAAGCATACGGGATTTTTTTTGGGGTTTTCACAAAACCTTGCAAATTGCGAGATTCAGAGGGCGTGTTTTATAAATTAACCATGTTCACATTTTTAAAAAAAGGACTTGTTTTAAAAAATCCCAAAGTTTTTGAAATCAAAAATTCTCGGGGAGAAAGCAGTGATTGTTTGATTTCAGGGTTTTTTTTTTCACGCGTATACAAAGCCTTGTACTGACCCCCAATCATTGAGGGAGCACCACAGGCAGATTCCAACGCATCGGTTCCATGAAAAAACCAAAGATTCCGGGGAAGAAGACAAGATTTTGAAAATTCTGGCCCTTTTGGTAGTTTCTGGCAGTTCTTACAGCAAAAATAATTTTCCTTTATTTCACCTTCATTTTAAAATCACAATCCAGCATGAGCTTTACCATTTTAATATAGTTTCCATTACTTGAGAAAAAGTTTTTATTTTGCAGTATTTCGAAAAAATCCCAGAAATATTTTGGCGGGGTCATCCCAGGCTCAATTTTTTTAAAAGAAAACGGAACCTTGTTAATTTTTCCTTTAGCTTTTCACCTAGTATTGTTCTCAAATTATTTTGCAACAGACATATTGGTTTTTCGCAATAGTGTGACTTTCTTTTTTTGGCAACAGCTCAGCCACTAAATAGCTGCTTTTGGCCTTATCATGAGGGGTTACCTTTTTTTAAAAAAATTTTCGTTTCTGCTTAACCAAGATCTTAAAAAATAATCCCTTTTAGAAAAGGGGCTTGATTAGTATTTTTAGTGCGTTTAACTTGGTGGGCCTAGCTGTGTTAGCGAGCTTTTTCCCACAAAAAATGCACAAAGGAAGTGGCAGTTTTTCTCAGCCCAGTAAGAAATGGCCAGATAACTTCACTGTAAAGGCGTTTTTTTTAACTCACTCACTTTTCCTTTATCTATTTGGCTTGGATTTGTGATTTTTGTCACTGTCCTCCTCTCCACTGCATTTTTCTTTTTAAAATTTTTGAACATGCTTCATCTTTAAAAAAATCGTATCAAACAATTTTAACTGGTGAGATTAATTAACACAATTTTTCATCGGTTGTCTGCTAAAAAAACTGACGAAGGAACGGCTGGGCTGGGGCTCGTGACATATGATTCGTACGGGTTGCGTCCCCCTCCTACCCAACCCCTGTGTCGCCAACCTTGCGAATAGAATGCGGGGCATATCCCGCCCCGGGCAATAACACTATTTTTTTCTAATTCTATGCAATTTTTGCTCCATTACTATTACTTTGTAGACTGACATTACGAGTTGTTGGTGTCTGGAAAGTGTTTGTGAGTGTTGTTGAGAGGTTTTAAAATTTAAGATCACTGTCATTTTGTAATAGCACAAAAATATTTTAGGTTTCTCGGGGAACCCCCTGGTGAGGGTCGGGGAAACCCCAGGGTTCGGGGAACCCCCCGGGGGGGAAATCACTGACAGGCGGGTGGGAGAGGGCGGGTGGAGCGGGATCGCCCCTCATTGCGGATCTGGGTCCAAGGCTCATTGGCTCAGATCCCTCGCCAAATACAACATTTGGCCCCAAAACAAAAAAACCCCCAAATTTTCAGTTACAAATATATGCCATTTGATAAATAAAGCTCTGCCTGGCTGCCGGGCAAAAAAAAAAAAAAAAAAAAGTTAAAAGAAAAAAAAAAAAAGTTAAGTTTAAAAAAAAAAAAGAAAAAAAAAAAAGGAGGGGAGGTTCGAATAATTCGAAATCCGAATAATAAAGGGTCCGAATACGAGGGGGTTTTTTACTGTTTTGCTAGCAAAAAATTTTTCATCAGCTGAGAAGAATTATTTTCAAATTGATGGGGAAGGTCGGGTGTTTGCTTTTTAAAAATTTTTTGGGGTTTTTTTTGCTTGGGACATTTTTGCTAGGACAGACCAAACCCCTTTAAATTGGACTGTTCAAAAAGGAAGGCGGTTCTGGAAAAGTATGATATATCTAGTGCAAAAGGCAGGGAAGGAAAATGTAGTGGCCACCCTTTAAGTAAAATACCAGTTGATGTGATTTTGACCAGTTTTCCGCAGAGTAGAAAATAAAAACAGAAAATTTAAGAAAAACCATTGAGTCATTTAAAGAAAGCACCATCAAAAGAAAAAAATTTTAGCCGCTAGGGATAAGGTTTTCTGTGAGAAATAAATTTTAAAGGGGTTGGTGATGCGTCTTTGTGAAGAACTTGGGAAAAGGAGATTTTTTGGGGTGAAGGGAAAAGTTGTGGAGGTGTAGGATTAAGGAATTAAAAGGTTTGTTACAAGTTTTTGGTAAATAGTTTGGAAGAGGCATGCAGACCAATCATAAACAGGTATTGTTCTCCAGGTCAAGAGAATTTGTGGATGCTTATAAAATAAGGTACCAAATAGAGTATGTAGTTTTCCGGTAAGGGGGGAGACACGGGTGGTGCAGGGTGGTGCCCTGGGGAAATCTAGCCAGAAATTAGTAGTTTTAAATGATTTCCCTGATGACACTGGGGAATCAGGCAAAAGATGATTAAAGCCCCCCAGATATGTCATTCCCTCAGACTCCGTTTGAGGCGACGGGGAGAACTGTGAAGCCTCCAGATCGGCCAATTTTTGAAGTGTAATGATTATGCGTTTTTTTTTTTTTTTATTGTGTATTAGGTTACTTGAATAATTTTTTATTGTTTCCAATGCTATGTTTATTTTCTAACCACCCCGTAAAAATTTGATTTTGAAGGATAAGGTTGCTTCTTCATTGAAAAAAATAAAGGGGAAGTTTTGGGTATTGGAAACCGTTTAGGAAAATATTATTGGGTTATATTCCATTCTTTGATTCTTTTTTTTGTCTGAGCATTAGACTGTATTGTTGTGAAAAAAGGGTTTTATTTTTTTGGGCGCATGACCAATAAGAACAACCCGGCAGTCTGGCATTTATTTGGCCTTTTTTGCCCAAGTTGCAACAGAATCAAAAGCCCCAAATTTTTTCTCCGACATCGTTCACGGGGGGTGCTACTATTTTATGGAATATTTAAGTAAAAAATTTATGCATTATCAAAATAAGGCTTTTCCCAAAGGTCTATGTAAATTTAATTTTTTATCAAAAACCCTTTGGGGTAGACAAATGTAATACTAGAAGACATAAAAAGGGGGCCCAGTGGAACAGCGGCCTGGCTTGGGGGGTAAAAAAGATTGTTTCAACTTCCAGCTCCTTTCCTAGCCCTATACTATACCCCAAAGGGGAATGGTTTAAAAATTATGTAATTTTTCATTATATACTGCTAACTATTTCCCAAATACACTAGGGTCCCGCAAAAGTGTTTTGATAAAGCGTTTCCCCTATAAAATGAACCCCTAAAATAATTTTAAAAAAAATAAAAAAAAGTTTAAATATTTTTTTTTAAATAAAAAAAATTCCCCAAATTTTCGTTAGGAAAATGTGTCATATAAAAACGATTCCCCCATCAAAGTGGGGAAAAATCCGAGATTTTCTCATTAGAGCGCAGAAAATATGTTACAGAACAAAGACTGTTGTTCCGGCATAGGGTGAGGAGGGGCACGGCGGCGGCGGTCGCCAGGGAGGGGGGGAAGGGGGCTGAGGTGGAAACCGGTACGACCCCGCATTCTGCCATTTTTTACCCACAAAAACCATTCATGTGAAGGATTATTTGTGACCCCTTCCCAAAATTCTCATTTATCTAATTTATTGAGGCTTTCATTCGAGGGTACACTTTGTTTTGTGGTTTTTTTTAAAAGTTATCAGCTTGTTTGGGCAAGCCCCAACACGTGACGATGATGCCCCAAAGATGCCCGGAACCCCCGCCCCCTGTAATAATAAGAACATAAGAAACATAAGAAAAAAGGGCTAAAAAGGGCCCACCCTACACGTGGTATTTTCCTGTCCCCTCACTACCTACTCCCCCTTTTCACCCCCACCATGCCCTACCCAGCTCCCCTTTAAAGCTTAATGACTCCGCAAAAACTCCCCTGTTACGAACCATTCACTCATTCACCACCCTATTTGGAACCCTTTTTTCCCCATTTCCTTTTAAATTACGCTTTTCCCGCTTGAATCCGTTATTTTTGTTCTACCCTGGTTCAAAGCCGTAAGAACTTTTTCCCACTCTCCTTTATTAAATCCCTTATCCATAAAAAAATTCTTCAATCGCCCCTTTCTCTGCGTCTCGAGTGGGGGTAATTTTTAAAAACTTCAATTCCTCCATAAATAAAATTACGCATCCCTTGTATCTTTTGGTCATCCTTTCTGCACTTTTTCTAAAAACCTATATCCACCCCTGTGAAAAAGGAGACCAAAAATGAACGCATAGTCTAGGTGAGGCCGGACTAGAGCCAGATAAAGCTTTAGAATAACTTCCGCACTTCTACTTTTTAAAACTTTGGGAAGAATCCTAACTCTTTAGCTCTATTTCGGGCCTCAATACATTGTTTCCCCAGGGCGGAGGTTGGGGCCCCCCCACTCCAAGATCTTTTTCACCTTTGTCTTTTTAGGATACATTGCATGGGATCTATTACCGGGGTTTTTTCTACCCAAAATTCATAACGCTACATTTTTCAATATTTAAATTCCTCGCCATCTGACGCCCCCTCGTTAGTTTTTTAAGTCCCCTGCAAAATGTTTAGTCAAATGTATCCAATAATCCCACCTAACTTATATATCAGCAAAAATTGCTGATTCACTGCTAAACCCCCTATCCAAGTCTTGATGTAAATCAAAAAAAGTAAAGGGGCCCAAAAAAGACCCTTTGTGGAACTATTTCACCGTCCCATTTAGATTTGGAACCAAATTGTAACCTTTTTTGCCTATTTCCTAGCCCAAACCTGACCAAAGAAGAACCTTTCCCCTTATCCATGGCCCCCACCTTATTTTTAAAGTCGCTCGGGGGTCTTTGTCAAAAACCTTACTAAAGTCCCGATAATTTATCATAATCCCTTTTCATTTTCTGCCGTTTATAAAATTTCCCATAAAAACTCAAAAAATTTGGTGAGACATCCTCCCCTGGGGAATCCTGTTGTGAAATCTTGATCAAATATTTTTTCTAATCTCTTAATTTTTTTTCAAAATAGATTTTCCAATAATTTTCCCACCCCTGATGTTAACTTTTGGGTTGTAATTTGACTTTTGTCCTCTGTCTCCCTTTTAAATATGGGGACAACATTTTTCCTTTCCTCCACAATAATGGCACATCGCCTATCTCAACCCATTTCCTAAAAATGTGCACTAAGATCACTAACAACTCTTTTTATTTCCCTTTAAAACCCCGGGGGTACCTTTTATCTGGTCCGGCGATTTTTAAAATTTTTATTTTTTTTTATACCCTCCTCCACCATTTCCCCGTATCAAATTCTTTTAGTTTTTCCTCATCGCCCTTTGAACATCTGTTTACTACAGGGATCTCTGTGTATCCTCCTCCCTAAAAAAAACTTAAAAAATAATCATTTTGACTCTACCATTCCCCATCCGTATTTAAAACCTCACCTTGTCTGCCTTAAGGGGCCCAATTTTCCTTTTTTTGTTTTTTAAAACCTGTAGAACCCCTTTGGGGCCCTGTTCGCCCGTTTTGACTTTAAAACTCTAATTGTTTTTTAGCAACTCGATTAAATTTTTTACTGTCCCGCCATCACGTTATACTGTTCTTTTTTTACAATCCTGCCTTTAAAACCCTTAAAAAAATTTTCTTTTTACTCCAATGTGGTGTTTTAACTTGGGGGGTCATCCATTTGGGGATCACTCTTTCTGGCCTTTTTTCCCCATAAGGAATATTTCTTTTCGCGTTTAATTATATTCTTACAAAGAGGTATAATCCTCCTCAGTCCGACCTATTCCCCTTTTAACCTCTCTAATACCCCCTCGCCCCGCCTCACTTTCCCCGTCTAACCTCTCTAATTATCTCCTCAGCCCCGACCTCAACCCAAACTGACCGCCCTTACCTCCAGGTCCTTCCCAATCCTTAAATTCCCTTTTGCGGGCAACGCCTTGCCTGGGGAAATTTTCTGCTCCTCATCCCCCACCTCTTTTAATAAAACCCCCGGGTCTTCTTAATCCCGCATAATTGGCCTTTCTGAAATTAGGGGATTCAAAGCCTATTTCCACTTAAATTTTCCCAATTCCCTTTTAAGTAAAAACTGATTCTCAAAAAGGGGCTATACTAAATCCCCCCACCTCCACATTTTTAACTAAAACGTTCTATTGTCAGCAAAGATCTAGAATATTTTCTCCTCTAGTAGGCTCCTTGATTGCTTGACTTAGAAAGTTATCCTGGGTTATATTTAAAATCATTGCAATCGCTGTCACCATGATTAAATCCCCCGTCTTATTCCCAAATTTAAAAACTCCCACCCCGCATAATGATTATTCGAGGCCTTGTTTTTTTCTTCCCCTATAGGAGCTGAACCTCTTTACATAAGTTTGGAGGCCATACACTACCCCAAAACCCTTTTTCCCTTCCCTCCGTAACCCCTACCCCTATAGCTCTAGCTGTCATCTGTTTTTATAACATTGTTTAAAACAAAAACGCAAAGATCCTTGCATAAAAGGGAACTCCTCCTCCTCGTCTGCTACTCGTCCTTGTAAAAAAATTATACCCGCTTCTCGACTTCCGGTCGAATTTTCCTTTCCGACATATCCAACCAGTTTCGTTAATGTATTTTATCAAAATCCTCACACATTTATTTCCTCTCAGGAAATCTATCTTTTTTTTAAAATACCCTAAGTTTTTATAGAAAATTCAAGCAACTCCTCTTTTTTTTTTCAAAATTTCCCCCTTTTCTTTAAATAAAAATCCTCCTCTCTCTCTTCTTCAAACCTTTTTTCCTGCCTTTTAAACCCTCCCAGTGTCGCAAGTTTCCCCTTTCCCACCCCCGTGTCTAAACCCCGGTTTTTCTATCTTAAAAAGCCTGCAGTATCTACCTCCCCTTTCAAGGGATTCAGACAAATTTAACCCTTTCCTCGAAAAATGCCCCCGTCCTGCGGGGAGGGTGTTACCCGAAAAAGAGGTCCCAGTGTCGACAAAGGCCCCAAACCCTTGGCTTTGCAATGAAGGCCCGCCGGCATTCACCGCAATAGCCCTGGAGTACCACTGTCGTCAACAAAGCGTCTTGGAAGGACACCACACACCAAGGGAACCCAACCCCCGCCCTAACTTTACCTACAGCTTTCCCTTTAACCGCCGTTGACTCCTCACTTCTTTCACCTCAACATCATTTCCCCCCGCGCTCGGGAGCATGGGGTTTTTCCCCTTTGGTCCGCCATGCACTCAAATTTTGTCATAACAACCATCCCCCTTCCCGGGTAACTCACCGACTTCATGCGCCCCCCCTTCTCTGTCACAGAACCTCGTCAAATGTCAAACCCGACTGTCCCAAAAACCAAGTTTTACCTTCGGGTAATGAGTATCGTCTACCTCCTAACCTCCGTATCTCCTCTTGCAGCCCCGGAGTACCTGAAAAGAGTTTTGCAAAAAGAGGTCATTGTTTACCTTTTTCTCCTGCGGGCGGGCTCCTGATCAACTACCCTTTCCCAAAACCCAAACCCCGGGACTTACTAGGAACCTTTGTAGCGCTTTATAATCTCGCCTGGTAACCCCCACAGGGGACATCACTCGCAGTGCCCCCCCACTCCTCCCTTGGGACCTTACCTAACACTTTAAAAGAAAGTATCTTTTTTCCCTCTTCACAAAGTTTTCAATTTGTTTTTTCTTCACTTGCAAACTCCTTTTCAGTCTTCGATCGCCTCCAGAAAAGTCTTAAGCGCCCCACCCCCCCCCTTCCCCACACTCTCCCTCACCCTTTTACCTCCCTAACCTCGCCTCCCCTTTACTCTACCCCCTACCACCTTAACCCCCCACCCAAAACACAACCCACTTCACTCCCGCCCCCACAACACTCCCCCTCACAGACTAGCCATTCTAATCCTGGAGCTAAAACCAAACACAACCTCACCCCGGGGACGCAGACGACTATAATAAAAGGGTATAATCCTATTTAAATTTTAGTAAGCAACAATATGCCATTTCATAATTTCTAGCATAAAATTATCATTTTATGTTTTGAATGCATGGGTGTGAAGGTATAAATGTACGGGGATGACGGGGGGACCATGACCAATATCAATTTTTCCCATAGGGTTTTGTGTTTACTAGGCGAATTCAATAAAACGACCCCGTTTTTCGACCCAATTTTTCGTTTGATGTGGGACCCACTGAGTTTCAAAGAGCACAAATGTTTTTAGATATGAAATTATACATAAAAAAAAATTACCAAAAAACCTGAAATAATAGAAGCTGTGAAAACTGCCGCTGTGGAGCCCAAAGCGAGCGAAAAAAAGGAATGAGGAGAGAAGAGTATGGACTGTTTTTTTTGGAAGACTTGACCCCTGCTCTGGAAGGGAAAAAGCAAAGTTTTAAAACATCAACTCCCGCCCTGAACGTCACCACTTTGCCCCCTCCACCCCCCTTTCCCCCCCGCTGTACCCAGCAACCTATGGCAGAGATTCGAGCAAGGAGAATTTGGGGGAAACGTTTTTTTGGGTGGGGATTTATTCAGCAAACGCGAGAAGGCAGTTATTGTTTTGGTACTCTCGTCACCGAACTCTTTTCCCCCTCGGCGAGAGTTCCAAATTTTTAAATCGTTTTGGGGTTCCATTTTTGGTTTTTAATGGACGGGAACTTCACGGGTTTTTCCCCCGCGGGGA
>JACEEZ010017774.1:0-30000 GCA_016584305.1 Chionoecetes opilio
TTCTCTCTCTCTTCCCCCTCTCTCTCTCTTCTCTCTTCCTCTCCTCCTTCTCTCTCTCCTCTCTCCCTCTCTCTCTCTCTCTCTCTTCTCTCTCTCTCTTCTCCTCTCTCTCTCTCTCTCTTTCTTTAACCCCACCACTTGTCAGCACTTCACGTAATTACAAATGGTACATAACTCAATCCTCCTCCTCCTCCTATCCTCCTCCTCCTATCCTCCTCCTCCTCCTCCTCCTCCTCCTCCTCCTCCTCCTCCTCCTCCTCCTTCTCCTCGTCAAGCTCAATTCCAAGAAACTAATCAATACCCAGACATTTTTTTTGCCTCACCTTTTAGCGACGATGTGTAATTATTTAGTTCCCATACCTTTGTACCCGGCGAGGACAAAGAGGCTGAAATCCATCTTCAATTATGTATAACTTTGAACCACATGTATGTATATTTGTCTAATTTTATGTATATTTCATAAGTATCCTTCATCTTCGTCTTTATATTTGGTTTCAATAAATAGTGTCATTTGCTTTTTTTGGAACCGGAAATAGCATTGGGTTTTTTTCTTCATATTTCTATCTATTTACGATGGCTATTTTGTTCGAGTAATGAATGAAGCAGGAAGGAATAAGTATCCATTATCTTATTCTTCATTTTTTTCCCTCAATAAATAGTGTGTCCTTTACTTAATTTGAACCGGAAATAGCAGTTTTTCCCATATTCCTAACTAATTACATTGGCTATTACAATTACTTATTATAATTACTTACAATTACAATTACTTTTGTCCAAGTAATGATGCAGAAAGGACTATGTATTGACCAGATCTGCCTCGCTGCGAAATAATTACTTAAATTCTGTGTCTGTTTAGGGCTCGGAGCGGTGGTTGGCGTGGCTGCCGCTCACTAATAAGGGGTCTTTTTAAAGGTTTAAAGTTTAATTTGTAGGCTCTCATATCCTTCGCCTTTTTTTTTACCCCTGCACACACAGATTTTTCCTTTACTATAAAAAATCATATGTTGTCGAGCTATAAAATTACGAAAAATAACTGAATATACCAAATTAGTTAGTCGACAAGGATACTGAACTGGTCATATCTAAAATATTGCTTATTTTCACTAAATGGTCTCTAAAGCGACTAATGGTAGCCAAAATACAATGGAAATTACGTTCTGGGTCTCAAGGAGTTAAACATAATATCTCCACTCAGCTATTTCATCTTTTTGATTTACTTATAAGTGGATTCTTACACTCAGAGCTGGGCAGTATTTAAATACAATTGTATTTAAATACTTATTTAAATACATTTGTGTATTTAGAAATGTATTTATAAATACATTGGTTGTCATGTATTTAAATACAGTATTTAAATACTTTTTTGAGTATTTAAATACATTGTATTTAAATACAAATTTTAAATATAAAAATTTAAAAATACTTTTTTTTCAGTTAATTTTGGGCCCTAAAACCCGCCCCAAATTTTCTAGCAACCCTGATGTTGCCTAGTCACACGGGCTAATTTTTCGGCAAAAAACGGCTGAGAAAAAGGTTTTGGGCTGAGGGGGAGTTATTTTCGGGGTTTTGTTTAAAAAAAAAATTTCCCCCACCGCTCGATCGGTCCCTTTTATCTGCCGAAGGGGGGCCGGAATTTTTGCGCGGCCAAATTCAAACAAATGGGCAGAAGCCAGGCCCCCCACCCTCTTCCCCACACAAACCCCCAAATTTTTGGTATAATTCCCGGTTTTTGGGGGACTAAAAAATAACAAAAATTTAAAATTACATATCATGCCCGGAAACTTTTTATCCTTTTAATTTTAGTCCCCCAATTTTTTCCCCCAAATTTTCCCGCCCAAAGGGGGATACAAAATACCGAAAAAAGTTCCCTTTTTGGGTACAGCCAAAAAAACGGTTTTTTTGTTTAAATCAGAAATTTTGTTAGGTTTTGAGGTGGGAATTTTTGATTTAGTAGTGATATCAATGAAAAATTGAAAACCCATTTAAAAATACTTCATAATAAAGTGCGCCCAAAATTTTATCTTTCGGGGCGCCAAATACAAAACAAACCCGGCCCCCTAAACCCGTAGTCCCTAGCGCAACGGACCCCCCCGACCCTTGGGGACGGGGGAAACCCCACTGCCCCTGGGACAAGAACGTTCCGGAAAACCCTTTTTAACACTTGCTGTGCAAAATGTCCACGCTTTCCCGCCACCCCGTTAAAAGTGCAAAACGCTCAATCCTCGCCTGAATGTCACCACCTTTGACCGGGCCCCCCCACTGCCCGCATTTGGGAGGTGTCCCATCAACAACAAACCCGCATTTGTTTCCCCGAAACGAATTGCGTGTGTGGTGCGGGGTTTTTAAATTTTAAAAAAATTTAGGCCTGGAAGGGGGAAAGGGAAAATTTTAAAGAAACCCCAAAAACTAAGGAAATCCAAGGAAATTCATTTTTTTTTCCGACAAAGTTAAAAATTTTTTGGGTGTATTTTTAAAAAAGTATTTACCAAAAGTATTTAAAACATTGAAAAGTATTTAGTATTTGTTTTTTTAAAAAACTTGGAAATGTATTTTTTTATTTAAATATTTAAATACATTCGTGAAATGGGATTTTGTATTTAGATTTAAATTTCATTTCTCCCCTGTATTTTTTGTATTTAGTATTTTTTAAAAACATTTTAATGTATTTTTTGCCCGCTTGCTTTTAAAATTTTATCTTAAAAGCAATTACCCTGATTTTTAAAAATAAGGGTTTTTTTTTATCATAGGAAAATTATCTGATTTTTAATAGGTTTTTAAAATTTTTTAATTTTTTTTTAGGTTTTTATTTTTTTTTTTTTTTTTATGGGTTTTATAGGGTATTTGATCCCAGTTTTGGGAATGATGAAGTGAAAAAAAAGATGCATGATAAAAATATCCAAAAATAATAATATAAAATATAGTAAATAAATTTTTATATTTTAAGAGAAGAGAGAGAGAAAAATGAGATTGAGAGAGGGGAACGATAGGGGGATGAGAGAAAACGAGGGGAGAGAAAGGAAAAGAGGAGAGAGAGAGGAAAAAAAAAAAACGAAAAAAAAACCGGTTTCCCAAAAAATCCTCATATCTTTAATCCACAAGAATTTAAATAAGAAAATGACCACTCAAATCAAAAACAAATACACCCCACACCCCAAAAAAAAAACACACACAAAACACACACACACACCACACACACCAACCCCACACACACAAAAACCCCGCCAAAAGAACCCCCAACACCAACCAAAAAACACACACACAAAAACACACACACCACCCCCAAAACACAAAAACACAAAACACACACACACACACACAAAAACACACAATCGTATTCTTATTTAATCAAATGAAAAATCAACTATCGGGCCCCTTTTAATGTAATCAATTTGGGAGGTAAGGGGGAAGGGCGGGCCGTTTTGAGGGGAAGGGGGGAAGGGGGCGAAAGGGAAAAAGGCGAAGGGGAAAAAAAAAACATGCGAAAAAAATTTTTTAGTGAAATGTTTTACTTCCCAAACCCCTAGAGTTTCTCCGTTTTTTTTTATGTTTAAAGTTTTTTTTGCGCTTTTCTACTTTACTTACTTTACTAACTTTAAATTTCTTTTTTTACTTACTACTTCTTGCAATGTACTCAATTTCCCACTTTTCTTCCCTTTTACTAAATTTTACTACTTTTATACTTACTACGTCTCTGCCCCTGTAATCACTTATTTCTTTTTTTACTTTACTTTCTTTTTATACTTTACTTTCTTACATTTTCTAAATTTACCCACTTTTTGTACTTTTCTACTTTCTACTTCATGCAATGTACTCCTTTTCTACTTTTTAAAATTACTACTTTTACTACTTTACTACTTTTTTACTTAACTTTTCTGCATTTTACTTACTTACTACTTTTCTACTTATACTTTTTTTACTTTTTTACTTACTTTCTTTCTCTGCACTGGGAACCCCCTTACACTTTACACTTTACTACTTTAAATACTTTACTTTCTTTAACTTTTTTAATTATAATTCCCCTGCACTGTACTCACCTTTCTACTTTTTCTACTTTACTAATTTTCTACTTTTATACTTTTAATTTCTTTTTCTACTTTTTCTATTTTTTTACTTTTTCACTTTTACTCTTTTACTACTTTTTTTACTTTAATACTTTTACCCACCTTTTCTTTTTCCTTTCTTTTACTACTTTTCTACTTTTTAATCTTTACTACTTTAAAAAAATTTACTACTTTTAATTTCTTTTAATACTTTATACTTTTATTTCTTTTCACTTTTAAAATTTTTAAATACTTTACTACTTTATACTTTTTACTACTTGTACTAATTTTAACCCACTTTACTACTTTTCTCCCTTTTTCACTTTTACTTTTACTACTTTTACTAATTTACTACTTTTTTCTACTTTTTCTACTTTATACTTTTACTACTTTACCTATTATTTTTTTTTCTTTTGCATAATCTTCCCATTTTAAAATTTGTTTTTTATTTAATTTATAAAATTTTTTATTGATTTGTATTGACCGCCCCTATCCGTTTTTCCCTTTTCTTTTACTAAATTTTTTTTCCCTTTCCTTAACAAATTTCTTTTTTACATCTTTTTTATTTCTTTAACTTACTTTACCCACCCTCCCTTTTCCCTTTCCTTAACAACTTACTACATCTTTTCATTTTTTTAACATTTCCTTTTCAACTCCCTTTTTCCTTTTTTAAAAATTTCCCCTTTTCTACATCTTTTCCTTCTTTAACATTTCTTTTATACATTCTTTTCCTTCCTTTTTAAAATTTCTTTTCTCCATCTTTTCCCTTTTTAACATTAATTTAAATACACCTTTTTTCCCTTTTTTAACATTTCTTTATACATCTTTTCCCCCTTTTTTAAAATTACTTTTTCTTTCATCTTTTTCCCCCCTTTAAAAATCTTTTTACTACATCCCTTTTTCCCTTTTTTAACATTTCTTTACTACATTTTTCCCTTCCTTAACATTTTCTTTTCTCCATCTTTTCCCTTTTTAACATTTCTTTTCTACATCTTTTCCCTTTTTTAAAAATTTTCCCTTTTCACATCTTTTCCTTCTTTAAAATTCTTTTCTACATCTTTTCCTTCTTTAACATTACTTTACTACAAACTTTTCCCTTTTTGAAATACTTTTCTAAAATCTTTTCCCTTTTTGAAAAATTAAATTTACCCATCTTTTCCCTTCTTTTTAAAATTCTTTACTACATCTTTTCCCTTCCTTTTAAAATTACTTTAAATACATCTTTTTTCCCCTTTAACATTACTTTACTACATCCCTTTTTCCCTTTTTAACATTAAATTTACTTTCATCTTTTCCCTTCTTTTAAAAACTTTTTCCCACATTTTTCCCTTTTTTTAACATATTAAAATTTTCAAAACTTTTCCCTTTTTTAAAAATTACTTTACTACATCCCTTTTTCCCCCTTCTTAAAAATTTTCTTTACTACATCTTTTCCCCTTTTTTAAAAATTACTTTACTCCATCCTTTTTCCCTTTTTGAACAAAAAATTTTTCTACATTTTTCCTTTTTTGAACCCTTACCCTTTAAATACATCTTTAAATTTTTTTAAAATTCTTTTCTACTCTTTTCATTTATTTCACATTACCCTTTTCTCCATTCTTTTACCTTTTTACCCCCTTAAAAATTACTTTCTCCATTTTTTTGTTTTTTCCCCCTGTTTTAAATTACTTTACTCCCTTTTTTTTTTCCATTTCTTTTTTAAAATTACTTTTCTAATCTTTTCCCTTTTTTTCACAATTTTTTTCCCTTTTCAAATTTTCCCCCGGCCTTAAAATTAAAATTATTTCTTTAAACTTTTTCCCTTTTTCCCCCTTTAAAATTACTTTTACTACATCTTTTTTCCTTTTTAAATTACTTTTCTACATCTTTTTCCTTCCTTTTTAAAAATTACTTTAATTTTCCCCTTTTTTCCTTCCTTTAACCCTTTCTTTTTCTAATCTTTTCCTTCCTTAAAATTACTTACTCCATCTTTTCCCCTTTCCCTTTAAATTACTTTTTTTTCCATTTTTCCCCTTCCCCTTTAAAATTTTCCTTTTCTCCCTCCTTTTTTCCCCCTTTTCCCTTTAAAAATTCTTTACCCATTTTTCCCCTTTTTTTTAACATTTCTTTTTCTCCATTTTTTTCCTTTTTCCCTTTAAAATTACTTTTTCTCCATCCCTTTTTTTTTGCCCTTTAACCCTTACTTTAATTTTCCCTTTTTTTCCCTTTCCTTAAAAATTTCTTTTACTCCATCTTTTTTTTTTGCCTTAAAATTAAATTTTTCCCAAATTTTTTCCCTTTCCATAAAAAATTACTTTTCTCCCAAACTTTTTTTTGCCTTTCATTACTTTACCCCCATCTTTTTTCTTGCCCTTTTAAAATTTTCTTTTTTCCACTTTTTTTTTTTCCTTTTTTAAAAAAATTTTTTACTCCCTTTTTTTCTTTCCTTTTAACATTTCTTTACTCCCACCCCTTTTTTTGCCTTTTTAAAAATTTCCTTTTTCTACAAATTTTTTCCCCTTTTAACATTTTCTTTACTCCATCTTTACTTGCCTTAACATTACTTTTCTACATCTTTTTCCCCTTTCCCTTTAAAATTCCCTTTTCCATTTTTTTTTTGCCTTTTTAAAATTAATTTTACTCCCTCCTTTTTTTGCCTTAACATTACTTTAATCCAAACTTTTTTCCTTTTCCCTTTAAAATTACCTTTTACTTTAAAACTTTTCCCTTCCCCTTTAAAATTTCTTTTCTACATTTTTTTCCCTTTTCCCCTTAAAATTACTTTAAAATCTTTTTTCCTCTTTTAAAATTACTTAATTCCCCCCTTTTCCCCCTTTCCTTAAAAATTACTTTACTCCATTTTTGGTTCCCCTTAAACCCTTTTCTTTACTCCCTCTTTTTCCCCTTCCCTTTTTAAAATTTTCTTACTCCTTTTTTCCCTTTTCCTTTTAAAAATTACTTTATCCATCTTTTCCTTGCCTTTTTAAAATTTTCTTTAACTAAATTTTTTCCCTTTTTAACATTTCTTTATACATCTTTTCCTTCCCTTAAAATACTTTACTACATCTTTTTCCCTCTTTAACATTACTTTACTCCCTCTTTTCCCCTTCCGCCCTTAAATTACTCCAAACTTTTCCCTTTCCCTTTAAAAATTAAATTTAAATCCAACTTTTTCCCCCCTTAACATTTCTTTTTCTCCATCTTTTCCCCTTTCCCTTTAAAATTACTTTACTCCCTTTTTTTCCCTTTTCCCTTTAAAATTTCTTTACTCCATCTTTTCCCTTCCCTTAAAAATTACTTTTCCCATCTTTTCCATTCCTTAACATTACTTTACTACATTTTTTTCCTTGCCTTAACAAATTTTTTACTCCATCTTTTTTCTTGCCCTTTAAAATTCTTTACTACATCTTTTTCCCTTTCCTTTAACATTTCTTTACTCCCTCTTTTCCCCTTTTTAACAAATTTCTTTACTCCACTTTTACTTGCCTTTAAAATTTCTTTACTCCATTTTTCCCTTTTTAAAATTTACTTTTTCCATCTTTTTCCCCTTTATTTAAAATTACTTTATTTCCCTTTTTCCCCTTTTAAATTACCCTTTTCTAATCCCTTTTTCCCTTTCCTTAAAAATTTTCTTACTCCCCTCTTTCCCCTTTCCCTTTAAAATTTCTTTACACTCTTTTCCTGCCTTAAAAATTACTTTTCTACATCTTTTCCCTTCCTTAAATTACTTTACTCAAACTTTTTCCCTTTCCTTTTAAAATTACTTTTCTCCATTTTTTTTGCCTTAACATTTCTTTTCTCCATCTTTTTTCCCTTTCCTTAACATTTCTTTACTTTCCCTCTTTTCCTTTGGGTTTAAAATTACCCTTTCTCCCTCTTTTTCCCTTTCCTTAACATTACTTTACTCCATCTTTTCCGTGCCTTAACATACTTTACTCCAAACTTTTTTTTTTGGGCCTTTTAAAATTACTTTCAAATCTTTTCCTTTCCTTAAAATTACTTTTTCTCCCTTTTTCCCTTTCCAACATTTCTTTACTAAAATTTGTTTCCCCTTTCCCAAACCCTTTCTTTTCCCAACTTTTTTGTTTCCTTAAAAATTTCTTTTCTCATCCCTTTCTGTTAACATTACTTTACTCCATCTTTTCCCTTTCCCTTTAAAATTTCTTTACTCCCTCTTTCCTTGCCTTAACATTTCTTTACACATCTTTTTCCCTTTCCTTAACAAAAATTTATACATCTTTTCCCTTTCCTTAAAAATTACTTTACTCCACTTTTCCCCGCTTAAAAAAATTTCTTTACACATCTTTCCCTTCCTTAAAAATTACTTTACTCCATCTTTTCCCCCTTGCCTTAAAAATTACTTTTCTACATCTTTTCCCCTTTCCTTAACTTACTTTTCTCCCTTTTCCTTGCCTTAAACATTAAATTTTCTACATCTTTTCCTTCCTTTAAAATTCTTTACTCCCTCTTTTCCCTTTCCTTAAAAATTACTTTACTAAAACTTTTTCCTTTCCTTAACATTTCTTTTCTCCCTCTTTTCCCCTTTCCTTTAAAATTTCCCTTTTCTCCCAAACTTTTCCTTTCCTTTTAAAATTTTCTTTTCTCCATCTTTTTCCCTTCCCTTTTTCATTACTTTACTCCATCTTTTCCTTGCCTTAACATTACTTATCCATCTTTTCCTTGCCTTAAAATTACTTTACACCCTCTTTTCCCTTTCCCAAAAATTACTTTAAATACATCTTTTTTCCTTGCCTTAACCAAAAACCAATTTATACATCCCCCTTTCCCCTTTCCCTTAAAAAACTTTAACCCCCATTTTCCTTGCCTTAACATTACTTTTCTCCAAAACTTTTTTTGCCTTAACCATTACTTTACTCCCTCCTTTTTCCCCCTTGAACATTACTTTACTCCCTTTTTTCCCTTTTTCCCCTTTAAAAATTCTTTCTCCCTTTTTTCCTTTCCTTTAAAAATTACTTTTCTCCATTTTTTTCCTTGCCCCAACATTACTTTACTCCAAACTTTTCCTTCCCCTTAAAAATTCTTTACTCCATCTTTTACTTGCCTTAAAAATTATTTTTCCCATCTTTTAATTGGGCCCTTAAAAATTTCTTTTCTCCATCTTTTCCCCTTTCCTTTAACATTTTCTTTACTCCCTCTTTCCCCCCTTAAAAATTACTTTTTCTCCCTCTTTTAATTGCCTTAACATTCTTACTCCATCTTTTTCCCTTGGGCCCTTAAAAAATTAAATTTTCTCCATCTTTTTTCCCCTTCCCAACATTTCTTTTTCTCCAAACTTTCCTTGCCTTTTTCATTACCTTTTCTCCATCTTTTCCTTCCTTAACATTTTCTTTACTCCACTTTTCCTTTTCCTTACATTTCTTTTCCCCCCTTTTCCCTTCCTTAACATTACTTTACTCCATCTTTTACTTGCCTTAACATTACTTTACTCCATCTTTTCCTTGCCTTAACATTACTTTACTCCATCTTTTCCTTGCCTTAACATTACTTTACTCCATCTTTTCCTTGCCTTAACATTACTTTACTCCATCTTTTACTTGCCTTAACATTACTTTACTCCATCTTTTACTTGCCTTAACATTACTTTACTCCATCTTTTACTTGCCTTAACATTACTTTACTCCATCTTTTACTTGCCTTAACATTACTTTACTCCATCTTTTACTTGCCTTAACATTACTTTACTACATCTTTTCCTTCTTGAACATTACTTTACTCCATCTTTTCCTTCTTGAACATTACTTTACTACATCTTTTCATTTATTTCACATTACTTTACTACATCTTTTCCCTTCCTTAACATTACTTTACTACATCTTTTCATTTATTTCACATTACTTTACTACATCTTTTCCCTTCTTTAACATTACTTTACTACATCTTTTCCCTTCCTTAACATTACTTTACTACATCTTTTCCGTCTTTAACATTACTTTACTCCATCTTTTCCTTGCCTTAACATTACTTTACTACATCTTTTCCCTTCCTTAACATTACTTTACTACATCTTTTCCTTCTTTAACATTACTTTACTCCATCTTTTCCTTGCCTTAACATTACTTTACTAAATCTTTTCCCTTCTTTCACATATATCTTCCTTATTCAAGTCAGTTTATTATCATTTTCTTTCATTCTTTTCTAGTGGGTTTATGTTATGATTGTATTTATGTATTTTTTGTGATTTGTTTGGTGTAATTTTTCTGTATTGATCAGTTATTTTTTTTTTGAATGGTTAAAATTAAGGTTTGGGAATTTGTGAAGAAAATATATAAGATTTCACACACACACACACACACACACACACACACACACACACACACACACACACACACACACACACACACACACACACACACACACACACACACACACACACACACACACACACACACACACACACACACACACACACACACACACACATACACACACACACAGGAACTCTGTAGTGTAAGGGTTAGCACGCTCGGCTCACAACCGAGAAGTCCCGGCTTCGATCCCCGGGCGGAGCGAAGACAGACGGGTTGTCTTCTTAAAACCCGAGCCCTTGTCCACCCAGCAGTGAATAGGTACCGGGTGTTAGCCGGGGTTTTGTGACCCCCCTCCCGGGGTGGTGGCTTCGGCCAACACTAACCACTAAGGATGAATGATTAAATAAATGTTGATATGGAGACGGGGCCATACGAGCGTTGCTCTGGCCCTGTAAAATACAACTAGATGAATACACACACACACACACACACACACACACACACACACACACACACACACACACACACACCATCATCATCATCATCATCATCATCATCATCATCATTGGAGAATAAAATACCTGCGGACACCCAGAGATGATTTTCCAGACCTTAGGACCGCGGGGTGCTTTTGGTGGAGGAGGAGGAGGGAGGAGGAGGAGGAGGAGGAGGATTAGCAAGAGGAATGATGGGATGAGGCGGTGCGAGTAAGAGGTGGAAAGGATCAAGAAGACATTTATTTTTTTAAGAAAGATTCCAAATATAGAAATAATATTGACTTTTGAGGGTGACTGGAATACCTTGAAGAGAGAGAGAGAGAGAGAGAGAGAGAGAGAGAGAGAGAGAGAGAGAGAGAGAGAGAGAGAGAGAGAGAGAGAAGAGAGAGAGAGAGAGAGAGAGAGAGAGAGAGAGAGAGAGAGAGGGTGAAAACAGGGTGAAGAGACATGAGACGTGAAAAGAACGAAGGAAAATAACAAGTTGGGACGAGTTTTCAGGTAAGAGAAAGTTAAATGGAAGAAAATGCTGGTCGTTCGGGAAATGGGAAACTATGAAAGGAAAAATAGAAAGAATTGGAAAAAGAAAAGAAAAAGAGAGAGAGGAAAAATGTTAACGAGAAAAGTAAAGCGTTTAGGAAGGAGTTACAGACAGATTGAATAGAGGAATGGGATGATAGAGGCTGCAAAAATAGATCTATAAAAAAATCATACAAAATGAAAATAAAAAAAGAAAAGAAAGAGATCAAAAGTTAATCCTTAGAAAATGAAGTGTAAAAATAGGCCAAAATCTTGACCCAATATAATAAATTTGAAGACATTTTCCTCCTCCTCCATTTCTTCCTATTCCTCCTCCTGCTCCATTTCCTCCTCCTCCTCCATTTCCTCCTCCTCCTCCTCCTCCTCCTCCTCCTCCTCCTCCTCCTCCTCCTCCTCCTCCTCCTCCTCCTCCTACTACTACTACTTTTATGGGTTTAGGACCTTTTTATGAGTGCAATATGAATCCTCAGCATCCTTCCTTCCTCCTTCTTCCTTCCCCCTTCCTCCTTCCTCCTTCCTCCTTCCTCCTTCCTCCTTCCCCCTTCCTCCTTCCTCCTTCCTTCCTTCCTTCCTTCCTTCCTTCCTTCTTCTCTCTTCCTACCTCCCATCTCACTCTTCCTTTCTTTTATATTTCCTTCCTTTCTTCCTCCCACCTTAACCTTGCTACTCTTCTAACTCTTGCATGGTTTCTCTAATTCCTTCTTTCATTAATTTCGTCTTCGTATCAATCCTTCTCTTCCCTGCTTTATCCTGCTCCCTTTTTCTTCAATATCTTCTTCAAACCCTCCTTCCTTCCTTCCTTCCTTTCTTCCTTCCTTCCTTCCTTCCTTCCTTCCTTCCTTCCTTCCTTCCTTCCTTCCTTCCTTCCTTCCTTCCTTCCTTCCTTCCTTCTTTCCTTCTCCCTCTTCCATATTTATCTTCAGCCCTTCTCCCTTCCTCCCTTCTTTCCCTTCTCTCTTCCTCCCTTCCTTCCCTCCTCCCTTCCTCCCTTCCTTCCCTCCGGCCTTCAAACATCAACGACCTCCTCCAATTGGTCTCCCTCCCCTCCTCATCTCCCCTTAAGCCATTTTGGAGGATTTTATGATCATCTCCACTCACCTATTGTTTGTTTATGGTCATCTCCCGAATTACCAGGTTCTTCCCTTCACCTGTTTGGCATTTCAATGTATTCTCCCTTCGTTTTAGGGTATTTTTAGGTCATCTCCACTTCATCTCCCTAGTCATTCATGTATTTTTCTCACCTTTAAGTCATCTCCAACTTATCTCCAACTTAGGGATTTTCTTGTTCCATTTAAGTCATTTTCTTAGTCTCCAATTTATTTTTATCTCTTATTCTCCTTCACTTCACAACTCATCTTCCTCATCTCCAGCTCATCTCCTTACATTTTATACTCATCTTCATCAATCCAACGTTAGCTTTCTCATCTCCAGGCCATCTCCTCCCTCCCTTGGTCATCTCCCTAATCTCCTTCCACCCCTTCAGTCATCTCCAATAAGCTTATAAAATGAATGTGGATGTTTTTTTCTACTTCCATTTTTTGTGGGTCGTTTTTTTTCCATCTCGTATATTTTCGATTTCCACGAGAAGATTTTGAGGATTTGGTACATTTTTATTGCCTTGCTGTCAGGTTGGCTGACTTCTCTCTCTCTGTCTCTTCTCTCTCTCCTCTGGCCTCTCGATCTTCTCTCTCTCTCTCTCTCTCTCTCTCTCTCTCTCTCTCTCTCTCCTCTCTCCTCTCTCTCTCTCTCTCTCTCTCTCTCTCTCTCTCTCTCCTCTCTCTCTCTCTCTCTCCTCTCTCTCTCTCTCTCTCTCTCTCTCTCTCTCGTTCGTGTCTGCTGCCTACTCTCTCTCTCTCGTGTTTGTCTCTCTCTCTCTCTCTCTCTCTCTCTGTGTGTTGCTGCTGCCTACTCTCTCTCTCTCTCTGTGTGTGTGTGTCTGGCTGCCTATCTCTCTCTCTCTCTCTCGTGTGTGTGTGTGTCTGGCTGCCTATCTCTCTCTCTCTCTCTGTGTGTGTGTGTGTCTGGCTGCCTATCTCTCTCTCTCTCTCTCTGTGTGTGTGTGTGTCTGGCTACCTATCTCTCTCTCTCTCTCTCTCACTTTTCGACTCAGTTTTTTTTGTGATTTTTCCCTTCCTCTCCTCCTCTACCTCATTTTTTCACTCATTTTTTTCTCTTTTTTTCTTCTTTTTTCTCTTCCTCCTCTTCAACCACCTGTTTCACCATCGTCACTTGTTTTTAACTTCTCACCCTTCATCTCTCTCTCTCTCTCTCTCTCTCTCTCTCTCTCTCTCTCTCTCTCTCTCTCTCTCTCTCTCTCTCTCTCTCTCTCTCTCTCTCTCTCTCTCTCTCTCTCTCTCTCTCTCTCTCTCTCTCTTCATCACTCCCCACAAGTTTTTATTTTCTTCTCTTCTGTCTTTTCTAGTTCCTTGGAATTTTCTTACTCTCCCTCCCTCCGAACTTTCTAACCTCCACCTCCCTCCCTCCCTCCCTCCCTCCCTCCCTCCCTCCCTCCCTCCCTCCCTCCTTCCTTCCTCCGTCCATCTGACCCACCGCCTCCCTCCTTCCTTCCTTCCTTCCTTCCTTCTTTTTTCTCCCGAATTCTTCCGACATTCCTTCACCAATCTTGACTTTTTTCATCTTCATCATTCTTTTTCTTGTTCGTTTTCGTTTGGAATCTTGTTTATTTAGCCTTCTTAGTTTTTTTCTTTTTTCTTTTAGTACTTCCTCTTCTTATCTTTATCGTTTTTATTTTATTATGTGTTTATTTTATTATTATTATTATCATCATCATCATTATTATCATTATGTTTGTTTTCATAATTGCTCCTCCTCCTCATCATCCTCCTCCTTTTCCTCCTCTTCTTTCTTCCTCCTTTCTTCTTTTCTTCTCATCCTCCTCTTTTCTTTCTTTCCTCTTCATTCTTGTTTCTCCACTTAACAATTTCCTATAGGCTCATTTCTTCCACAGCCTTTCTCTCTAGGCCTCCTCTCCTCCTCCATTCTCTCCTTCCTCCTTGTTTCATTACCTCCCTATTTTTCTTCCTCCCTCGTTCATTCCTCCTTCCATTGCAATTCTTTTCCTCCATTCTTCTCATTCCTTCTTCGTTATTTAGGTTTCTCTCTTAGTAGATTTATTTCTTCCTACCTTCATTCCTACATTTCTACCCTCCATTCCTACCTGCATTTCTTCATTCCTACCTACCTTCATGTTTACCCTGCATTCCTACCTTCCTTCTTCATTCCTTCCTGCCTTCATTTCTACCCTTCATTCCTACCTTCCTTCCTTCTTCATTCCCACCTACCTTCATTTTTACCCTGCATTCCTACCTTCCTTCTTCATTCCTACCTACCTTCATTTTTACCCTGCATTCCTACCTTCATTCCTTCATTCCTACCTACCTTCATTTTTACCCTGCATTCCTACCTTCCTTCTTCATTCCTACCTACCTTCATGTTTACCCTGCATTCCTACCTTCCTTCTTCATTCCTACCTACCTTCAGTTCTACCCTGCATTCCTACCTTCCTTCTTCATTCCTACCTGCCTTCATTTCTACCCTTCATTCCTACCTTCCTTCCTTCTTCATTCCTACCTACCTTCATTTTTACCCTGCATTCCTACCTTCCTTCTTCATTCCTACCTACCTTCATTTTTACCCTGCATTCCTACCTTCATTCCTTCAATATTACCTACCTTAATTTTTACCCTTCATTCCTACCTTCCTTCTTCTTCATTCCTACCTACCTTCATTTTTACCCTGCATTCCTACCTTCATTCCTTCATTCCTACCTGCCTTCATTTTTACCCTTCATAACTACCTTCATTCCTTCATTCCTACCTACCTTCATTTTTACCCTGCATTCCTACCTTCATTCCTTCATTTCTACCTTCTTCCTACCTTCTTTTTTCTCTGTCTTCATTCTTCCTTCTTTTTCTTTGTAATCTAGTTTGATATATATATTTTTTTATACGTCATAATAAGTTAGTCTAAGATAGAAAAACAAACACCAACACGTCATTTTCAGTCCTTGTGAAGTAGATTTTGACTTGCAAAGGATTTATATATGAAAGATTGATCAAAGGTGTGTGTGTGTGTGTGTGTGTGTGTGTGTGTGTATGTGTGTGTGTGTGTGTGTGTGTGTGTGTGTATGTGTGTGTGTGTGTGTGTGTGTGTAGGTGTGTGTTTAAGGTATTAGCATCGTAACCATGGAATATTTTTCACTATTATTTTCCTTGCTGTTTTTTCTCTTACTATTATATTCCTTAGTATTATTTTTTGTCAGTATACTTATTCGTTCCTCTTTTCTTTGATAAGTTTATTTTGTAAGTTTTTATCATCAATTCTTGTATTTTCCTATTTTCTCTCACATTTTTCTTTTCTTCCCCTTTCTCTGGTTCTTTATTCCTCCTTTATCTTCTCTTTACTTCGCCTCTCCTTCATTTGCATATATCTTTTCTCCTCAATTTACATGTGTTTTGACCTCTCTCTCTCTCTCTCTCTCTCTCTCTCTCTCTCTCTCTCTCTCTCTCTCTCTTCTCTCTCCTCTCTCTCTCTCTCTCTCTCTCTCTCTCTCTCTCTCTCTCTCTCTCTCTCTCTCTCTCTCTCTCTCTCTCTCTCGCCTGACTCATTTTGTCGACCTCTAACTTTCCTTGTACCACCTTAATTTCCTCCTCTCCTCTATTTTTTGCCCTCTCTCTCTCTCTCTCTCTCTCTCTCTCCTCCTCTCTCTCTCTCTCTCTCTCCTCCTCTCTCTCTCTCTCTCTCTCTCTCTCTCTCTCTCTCTCTCTCTCTCTCTCTCTCTCTCTCTCTCTCTCTCTCTCTCTCTCTTCCTTAATTCCTCCATCCTTTCTTCCCTCCTCTTCCTCTTCGTCCTTTGTTACTTCACTTCCCAGCCTCTTACATTTCTCTTCTACTTAATTATCTGTTTTTTTGTCTCTTCCTTTCTTTATTTACTTTTCTCCTTTTTTTCTCGTATTTCGCCTTCTATCACCTGTTTCTTTAACTTTTTTTTTTTTTTTTTTTTTTTTTTTTTTTTTTTTTTTTTTTTTTTTTTTTTTTTTTTTTTTTTTTTTTTTTTTTTTTTTTTACATCACAAGGAACTGGCCAAGGGCACAAAAAAAATGGGTAACACAAAGCCCGCTTAGTTGCCAGTCCCTATAAAGAGGACAGTAAGAGAATAAAATAAAAAAGAGGGGTGAGACAATTTAGTTTGTCCTATTTACTTCCTTCTTTGCCTTATTTTTTTCCTTCCTTCCTTCCTCCCTTCCTTCTTTCCTTCTTTCCTTCTTCCTTTCTTCATTTCTTCCCTCGTTTCTTCCTTCTCTACCTCATTGCTTCTTTCCATCCTTCTTTCCTTCCCTCCTACCTGCTTGCTTCCTTCTTTCCTTCCTTCCTTCCTTCCTTCCTTCCTTCCTTCACTACTTTCTTGGTTTCTTCATCCCTTCCTATTCTACGCCCCTCTATCTCAACTATTTCCCCTCCTTTCTTCCTTAATTATCTCCTTCCTTCCCTTCTTCCTTCCTCTCTCCTTCCCTCTTGCCCTCCTCCTTACCTCTCTTCCTTCCTCTCTCTTCTTCTTTATCACTTCCTTGATCTATTTAGACAAGGTGCCTTCTTAAAAGGGATATAATATGCACTTTAGTTGTTGTTGTTGTTTTTCATTCCTAAAGCTACGTGAAACCTTTTGAGGCAAGAACTTCCTTTAGCGAGGAGGGGGAGGGAGGGAGGGGGGAAGGGAGGGAAGGGGGTAGGGGGCGTTGAGGAATGGGATGGGAAGTGGAGGAAACAGAAAGTGGAGGAAACTGAAAAAGGGAAAGAGAGAGGGGGGAAATATTTGCGGCTGTCAGGTTTTAGTGGTAATTTTGGCAAGTATTATTTTTTAACCTAAATGGTGGTGATTGTGGTGGTGGGGATTGTGGTGATGATAGTGGTGGTGGTGGTGGTTGTCGTGTTTATAAAAATGTGTGATATTAGTTATTGTAACTGTGCTAAAAGTTTGTTATAATGTTCATCCGTTTTTAGTTTAGTAGAGAGAGAGAGAGAGAGAGAGGGGAGAGAGAGAGAGAGAGAGAGAGAGAGAGAGAGAGAGAGAGAGAGAGAGAGAGAGAGAGAGAGAGAGAGAGAGAAAGAGAGAGAGAGAGAGAGAGAGAGAGAGAGAGAGAGAGAGAGAGAGAGAGAGAGAGAGAGAGAGAGAGAGAGAGAGAGAGATTTCCTCGCATATCAACAACTTTAATGTTATTATTTCTCTTCCACAGGTATGAACGTGTCTTATCATCACGGCTACGTCACTCCAGGCAACGTAATTACATCTGCTGACATCCTACCGTGAGAGAGAGAGAGAGAGAGAGAGAGAGAGAGAGAGAGAGAGAGAGAGAGAGAGAGAGAGAGAGAGAGAGAGAGAGAGAGAGAGAGAGAGAGAGAGAGAGAGAGAGAGAGAGAGAGAGAGAGAGAGAGAGAGAGTGAGAGAGAGTGTTACGGGCAATGAATTTAGTTATTGATATCTTGTCAATACTGTACTGGTTTTTCACGGCACTTTTTTTTTTACTATTCACCCTCTCCATTTTCCCAGTCTCAGTTTCCCCTATTTTTCCTCCCCTCTTTCCCCTTGATCCTCCTTTCTTCACCTCTTATTTCTCTGTTGACTTCCCTTCCTCTCTTACTCTCCCTCCCTTTCTCCCTCTCTCCCTCCCTCCCTCCCTTCCCCTTCAAAAGTAAGGTCAGAATACAATACAGTGAAACCTCGATATTTTTTCCCCTAGAGTTGTATTAAATTTCGTGTGTGTGTGTGTGTGTGTATGTATATATATATATATATATATGTTGTGTGTGTGTGTGTGTGTGTGTGTGTGTGTGTGTGTGTGTGTGTGTGTGTGTGTGTGTGTGTGTGTGTCTGCCTGTCTTAATATAAACAAGTTACAACCAAAACTACATGTTACAGGTGGGCGAAATATCAAAGTGGACACAGGTAGTCACAGTTGGAAGGTAATTAGAGTAATTAACGGGCAGGTAAGAGCAGGGAGAGGCAGGACAGGTTATTGATGGGAAGAAGGGCAGGGAGGCAAGACATTAGCACAGGTAAAGGAAGGTAATATGTGGCACAGGAAATCGGTAGGAGACTAAGATAACAATAGATACTAATCGATTAATGTGACAGTTTGTACATCAGGTGAGAGGGAAAGCAAGATACACGAGAGTGAAGAGATGAATTGTCAACAGGGAGCTAGGTAGTTATAGTATGTATAGAGGTCAATACAGTAGACAAGAGATAATTAACAGGTAATGTGACAGTGTTTAAATCAGGTGAGAGGGAAATCAAAATACAAAAGAGGAAAGAGATGAATGGGCAACAGGGAGCTAGGTAAATAGAGTATGTGAATAGGTCAGTTTGATACAGTAGACAGAAGGGTATTCAGGCTAATGGAATAAGTTTGAATAGAAAACGAGATACACAAAAACCTGTAGTACTAATAAATAATGTACATAAATGGAATAAAAGGTAAATAGAGTATGTGAGTAGGTAAATACAGCAGACAGAAGGGTATTCAGGTTAATAAAATAAGTTAGCATAGAAAACGAGATACACAAAAACCTGTAGTACTAATAAATAATATACATAAATGGAATAAAAGGTAAATATAGTATGTGAGTAGGTCAATACAGCAGAAAAAAGGGTATATAAGTTAATGGAATAGTTTAGAATGGAAACGTAGATAAACAAAGATCGTAAATACAGATAAATTAAGTCAATAGAATAATTAGTAGTGGGATAAAGATACAGGAAAGCTCAAGATAGCTAGCAGATAAAGGAAGCAGATAGAATAAGTTTGATTGGAATAATAGTTACAGAAAAAAATATAATGTACAGATGATAACATAAGTCAATTGGTAAATGGAAAGTAAAAGAGATGGAAGTAAATAGAAATTGAAGAGTAGATAAAGAGGAAAAATGTTAGGGATAGGAAACGCAAATAAGGAGAACAGGTAACAATAGAAGAATGGATAGATGCAGAATAACGAAGGATAGGTATTAGAAAATGTAGATATTCCTCGCACCTTTATTATCACCTATCCTATGTATCTCTTTATTTACTTCCTGTCTTTCTACTATCCTTCCCTTCTGTCTTCCCTATCCTGACCGACTAATCTCTTTCCTTTCTTCCTTTTTCTCTCCCTTTCCTTCCTTCTTACCTATTGTTTCCCCTTCTTCCCTTCCTGTTTTCTCTTTTCCCTCCTTTCCTTCTTCCCTTTTCTCTCCCCTCCTTCCCTTCTTGCCTATTCTTTCCCCTTCTTCCCTTCCTGCCTTTTCTTTTCCCTCCTTTCCTTTCTTCCTTTTTCTCTCCCCTTCTTCCCTTCTTGCCTATTCTTTCCCCTCCTTTCCTTCCTGCCTTTTCTTTTCCCTCCGTCCCTTCTTCCCTTTTCTCTCCTATCCTTCCCTTCTTGCCTATTCTTTCCCCTTCTTCCCTTCCTGCTTTTTCTCTCCCCTCCTTCTCTTCCTCCCTTTTCTCTCCTATCCTTCCCTCCTTTCTTCCCTCTCTTTCCTAGGTATCAATGGAAGTGTATAACAGGAACAAGACTTGGAAGGTTATAGGAAATATGTTGGTAATAAGTTTTAGTTAATATCTGTATGTTAACACGGCCGGGGAATTTAACAGGAACATTGAACATTAAACACAAATAAGCTCTTACTGAAATACACTTGGAAATGTAAACACTGAACCGGAAACAGGATTCAAACAAGGTATTACAATATGAATATCAGATGGAATAGAACACGAATAGATACTTACAATAGTTAAGATGATACATAGCATAGCATAGGAAATAGTGAAGGCCATGTTACCCACGATTGATATGTAAACTGAATGGAAACTAAACTGAATAATGGAAACTGGATAATGAACTAGAAACATAATTCAAACTAGTTATTACAATATGGATATCAAACAGAATTAAACAAGAATATATACAATAGGATAGATATAAAATAGATAAATATAAAAATTTGAATGGAAATAAAGTTGCATTGTTTATAGATGAAATATATAAAGATTGGAAAAATACGGGAAATAATATAAAATAGTAAAACTAAAAGTAAGATTATACATAACATAGCATAGGAAATGCATGTAGTAAAGATATAGTTACTCACATTTGATTTGTAAAAGAAGTAAAGTTTAGTTAAAATATGACCAATAGAGTGGGAGACATGATTGGTATGACAGGTAAGGGTGGTGATGGATTAGCTCGTCCCTAGCTGCTCATGTCACCTGCCTGTCTGACCTGCCAGCGAGATTAATGAAGGAAGAGTCAGGTAGCTCGAGGGAACAAGGGAAAATGTGAACTAAAAGATGAAGGAAAGTGGAAGAAGAATTTGATAAGAATGTTTTGTGTAGAAAGTGAAGAAACTAGGAGGAAAATGTTGATAAATAGGACGATTATAAAAGTAGATATATTAAGATGTATAGATAAAAGTGGAAGATAAGAATAAAGGTGTAAGAGAGAATTTGATGAAGTAGAATGTTTGGTGTAGAAAATAAAGAAACTAGGAGGAAAATGTAGATAAATAGGACGATTATAAATGTAGATATATAAAGATGTATAGATAAAAGTGGAAGATAAGAATATAGGTGTAAGAGAGAATTTGATGACGTAGAATGTTTGGTGTAGAAAGTAAATAAAATGTGACTAAAATGTAGATTGATAGGACGATTGTTTAAGTATATGTAAACAGAAAAATGGAAATATAGATGTACTGATAGGAAGGTGAAATTATTGGTGATCGGGAAAAATAGAAATAAATGAATGAAATAGCAAAACTAAAGTAAGGTATTATATTTGTATGGTGGAAATAAGAGAAGAAAAGAATGACATCAAAATACTTAGTTGGAATGAAAACTTGAAGAAAATTATGGAAGAAAAAATTATAGAAGAGACAAAAAGTGAATGAGACAGAATTTGGGAAAGTGAAATTAGAAAAATGAGACAGTTTAATTGGGGAAAAAAAGTTAAATAGATTACCAAGAATAAAGGAGACGAGAAGGACGATGTTAAAGCTCAAGAATTGTTGGAATAAAAGTTAAAAGTTAAATTTGTTCAGAACATTTTGTGGTAGAAGTTAAAACGAGAAAGAATAAAAGTGAATAGAAAGGCAAGACAAAAATGTAAAATTAGACCGAGCCTCAGAAAAGACGGAAAAAGTGAAAAATAATTACCCTTTTTGAAAATTAATGCTACATAATTGGAGAACAAAAGATGAAAAAAAATTAAGAGTTTAATGAGTTTCCAAAAGAACTTACTCGTTGTGATAACTTTGAAACAAGAAACTTTCCCAGTAAACAATTAAAGATCACAAGAGGACACGGCAGCGAAAAGGCTTCATTTTCACTACCAAACACAAAACATTTATTACCAGGTTGAACTTTTGAAGCACTACTACTACTACTACTACTACTACTACTACTACTACTACTACTACTACTACTACTACTACTACCACCGCTATTATTACTACTACTACTACTACTACCACCACTACTACTACTACTACTACTACTACTACTACTACTACTACTACTACTACTACTACTACTACTACTACTACTACTACTACTACTACTACTACTACTACTACTACTACTACTACTACTACTACTACTACTACTACTACTACTACTACTACTACTACTACCACCGCTATTATTACTACTATTACTACTACCACTATTACTACTACTGCTACTACTACTGCTACTACTACTACTACTACTGCTGCTACTGCTACTACTACTACTACTACTACTACTGCTACTGCTACTACTACTACTGCTACTACTACTACTACTAACTACTAACGTACTACTACTCACTACTAACTCCTACTACTACTACTACTACTACTACTACTGCTCTGCTGCTGCTGCTGCTACTACTACTACTACTACTACTACTACTACTACTACTACTACTACTACTACTATACTACTACTACTACTACCTCCACCCCATGTTTATTTATGAAATATACGAGGGCTCCACGAATTGGAGGTCAGTAGCCCCAACTCCGATCGCTACTGACTGTGGCATCCAACCATACTACTACTACTTATCTACTATTTACTTAATTACAATCCTTATTTACCTCTCTATACTATCTACACTAATATGCTGCTCTCCACTACAGTGGCCTGGTAGTTCAGGCCAGCTATATCGATGGTTGTGGGGGCGGAGTATCTAGTACCCCTGAGACATAGGAGGGCAGACCTGAACAGGGAGAAGGAGAGACGGCACCTCATCCAGGCAACAACGTGGCTCCTTGGCTGGTGCTTCTTTTCTGCCATTACATCTGCTAGTCTTGAATAGAAGCACTTGGCCTTGGAGCCCATCCCACCGGACGTAGTGAAGACCAGGGGTGTGAAGCTGCCCTGATCAACATGTTGAATCCTTTTCCCATACGCCCTGATTTTCTCCTGCTCATTCCTTTGGTGGGCGGCTTCCAGGGAGAGCTCCCGGTGGCAGGCGGCCATCGGATCGAAGATTCTGATGTCCATGAAGGCTCTCTGTCCTCTGGTCCAGAATCCACGAGCACTGATGTCCACCCGGGCCTCGTTGGCGGTGTTGGCCGTCCTGTACCGCATGTGTTCGCCATCCAGGGGGAGAAGAGTAGGTTCGGTGGAGACGTCGCGACACACCTCCCTGAGCTTTACTGGCCTCACATCCCTCACCTCGTCGTTTCTGATGCACACGAATCCCCCCTTTTTACACGCCCATGGTGTGGTTGACGTCGTTTGGGGATCCACATGCACAGGTGTTGGGAAATTTCCCTCCACTGGCCAGCCATACTCAGAGAAAACGGCGTCTACAAATTCTTGTTTGGGTGAAGGCTGAAGCCTTTCGCTCTGATAGGCAGGCAGTTAGCCATTTGGACATCCTGTTCCTGTCCCAGTGTGAATTTCCTCACGGTTATCAATGGCAGGACGCCTTTAGGCGTTAAAAGTTTTCCACTTGGCTCTTTGCCTGTTTCTAGAAATGGTTTTCTTTAGCTCCAAGATCGCATTCTGGTCTGTTTCACCATTTGCGTCTTGAGCTATGATTTTTTTGGTGGGGGATCTGGTGAGGTTGATGTTTCTCTACTACTACTACTACTACTACTACTAAATACTACAATACTACTACTACTACTACTACTACTACTTACTACTACTACTATACTGCTATTACATACTTTAACTACCACCACCGCTATTTTTACTACTACTACTACTACATACTACTACACTACTACTTTCTACTACACTACTATTACTATTACTACTACTACTTACTACTATTACTACTACTACTAACTACTACTAAATACTACTACTACTTTACTACTACTACTACCACTATTATTATAATTTTTACTACTACTACCACTACTACTACTACTACTACTACTACTACTACTACTACTACTACTACTACTTTATGTGCGACGGGGAGTCATGAAGTAACTTTCCTACATGACCGAGTGTGATGCATGAAGGAAGTTAAATCACTTACTGTGTGTGTGGTGTGTGTGTGGGGTGTGTGTATGTGTGTGTGTGTGTGTGTGTGCGGTGTGTGTGTGGGTGTGTGGTGTGTGTGTGGGGTGGTTTTGCGTGTGTGTGTGCGTGTGTGTGTGTAACTTTCTGGACATTTACTTCATTTCATTCCATTTTCTTATTTATATAGTTTGTTGGAAAGAGAGAGAGAGAGAGAGAGAGAGAGAGAGAGAGAGAGAGAGAGAAATATAATCTGTTGCCCAGGTAACGGAGCTAATTAGGACGTGTATCTCATCTGTGCCTCTGGAATATTAACTCTCTCTCTCTCTCTCTCTCTCTCTCTCTCTCTCTCTGCCCCCCTCTCCCCACTCTCTCTCTCTCTCCCTCTGTCTCTCTCTCTCTCTCTCCCCTCCTCTCTCTCTTTTCTCTCTCTCTCTCCCCTCTCCCCTCTCATTTTTTACCAGAAAATACATTACGAGAAATTAAAGTTTTAGACACATGAGCTGAAAAGTTGGTAGTAAGAATTTATTTTACTACTGCTACTACTACTACTACTACTACTACTACTACTACTACTACTACTACTACTACTACTACTACTTCTACTACTACTACTCTTACTACTACTCTTACTACTATACTACTACTACTACTACTACTACTACTACTTACTACTATACTACTACTACTACTACTACTAACTACTACTCTTATTACTACTACTACTACTACTACTACTACTCTTATTACTACTACTACTACTACTACTACTACCCTACTACTACTACTACTACTACTACTACTACTACTACTACTCTTATTACTACTACTACTACTACTACTACTACTACTCCTACTATTACTACTGCTACTACTACTACTACTACTACTAATAAATACTACTACTACTACTACTACTACTCTTATTACTAAATACTTACTACTACTACACTACCCACTACTACTACTACTACTACTACTACTCTTATTTCTACTACTACTACTACTACTACTACTCCTACTCCTACTACTACTACTACTACTACCCACTAATACTACTACTCTACTACTACTACTTTTATACTACTCTATACTACTACTACTACTACTTTACACTACACTACACATTACTACTAACTACACTCTTATTTATACTACTACTACTACTACAAACTACTACAACACTACTACTACCACTACCACTACACTACTACTACTACACTCTTAATCTTTTCTACTCTCTTATATTTCTATACTCTCTACTTTCTCTCTTTTACATCTTACCCTTTCCTTAATTCCTTCCTTCATTTCTTCTTCCTTCCTTCCAAGCTTTTTAGCTCTTCTCTTCCTTCCTTCCTCTCCCCTTTTCCTCCCCCCCTTGTCTCTAATCAAAACCCTTTCCCCTTTCTCCTTTTCTCTCCCCCCCCCCCTCTCTTCCCTCTCTCTCCTCTCTCTCTCTCTCTCCCCTCTCCTTCTCTCTCTCTCTTTCATAAAGTTTTTTCCTGATATACAAAAAAAAAAGACTTTTTCTTCCACAATGTCCCCTTCAATTCCCCTTCTCACATCCCTTCCCTTCTCTTCCCTCCTCTCCCTTTCCCTCTCTCTTTCCCTCTTCCTCTCCATCCCTCCCCCCTTCCCCTCCGTCTCCTTTTTCACCAGCCAACACAAAAATTTCGACAAGAAGTCTTATTGTAGAGTCAGCCGTTCCTTTTCCCTCACACAATTCTGATAAAAAAAGGAGAGAAAAAGGAATGAGCTACTTGAACTGCGGCCATCGGGTTTAATTTTTTTTCTGGGAAACCCCACTCCACCGGGCCCTCCTTCCTCCTCCTCCCCCTTTCCCCCTCCTCCTCCTCCTCTCCTCCTCCTCCTCCCCTTCCCCCCCCCCTCCTCCTTCCTCCCCCTCCCCCTCCTCCCCCTTTAGCAGTTAGTGACCCCATCGGGATTTATATCCCAGGGGTCCTGCTGCGGGGGCATTAAAGTGCACGGCGTCCTATTTGGGAAAGTGCACTACCGCAGGTTTGTAGGGACTGGGGCCTGATGACTGCTGCCCCCCAAGAAAGCGCCAGGCAAGGCTGCCGCACCCCTTGAACTTCCACACGGGCCTACCCAACATACATTAAACCCTCATAAACACCCCCAGATGCCCCGATTAACGGTTACCACACTACTCTCGCCCTGTGACGGGTTGGGACCAGAAAGGGGCCCCTGTCATTATGACCACCATCGGGAATTTAGGTACCCGGGGGACGCTGCAGGAGGGATTGAAATGTACGGCGTCCTCATGGAAAGTACACAATCCCCAGGGTTAAGGAGTGGGGGGGTTGACTGCTGCCTCCAAAAAAGCGCCAGGCAAGGCTGCCGCACCACCCTTGAACCTCCACACTTTTTTTTAAACCCCCATTTCAAAACCACATAACATGACCCCACTATAAGCACTAAACCTACCCCACAAACTAGAGTAGTTACCCCTAGATTACAGTTTTTAATTTTCCTCACAAATTCCATGCATTTTTTCAATTGAATGGTATCACTTTTTTCGGCAGTTCGGCGGGGGATGGGGGGTGAGGAGAGCCTTCTATTTCCCTACCCTTTCCCTTACATTTAGGTAGGTAGTTTAAAGCAAACATTTGTAAGGCCCATCGGTCTTTTTGCGTTTGTTTTTTCCGTATTTTCCCTTTGTATTTTTCCTCCTCCTGCCTTTCATTCTTCAGGGGTTTCACATGTCTAGTTTCAGATCTTTTTTTGGGTGTTTCAAGTTTCTTTGTCCTACTGCCAACATTTGCAATAAATTTTTGAAATTATGGTACGTGTTTGTTAGGAAGGAATTACAAGGTGGTAGTAGTGATAGTAGTAGTAGTAGTAGTAGTAGTGGTGGTAGTAGTAGTAGTAGTAGTAGTAGTAATAACAATAATAGTAGTAGTAGTACCGATAACATAAGTAATATAAGGAGTAGTAGTGGTAGTGACAAGTAGTAGTAGTAGTAGTAGTAGTAGTAGTAGTAGTAGTAGTAGTAGTAGTGGTAGATATGGTTGTGATAGTAGTAGTACAAATTAAGGGTAGGTTGACAGTGTAATAATGATGATTGTAGTGGTAGTAGTAGTGAATATAGTAATAATAGTAGTAGTGGTAATGGTAACAGTTATGGTAATGGGTTGTGTTGTAACGGATATTAGTGGATTAGGCCCGTTATTGAAGGAATTCCCTGCACACACACACACACACACAACACACACACACACACACACACACACACACACACCACACACACACACACACACACACACAGACCAATATCATGTTTATATCATTACATACTCATTGTTTAAAAGAGAGAGGGGAGAGAGAGAGAGAGAGAGAGAGAGAGAGAGAGAGAGAGAGAGAGAGAGAGAGAGAGAGAACATAAGAACATAAGAAAATAAGGAAGCTACAAGACGCTCCTGCCGCGGCAGTGGCGGAAGGTGGGAGTTTGGAGTTAGGAAACAGATCGTCACTACACCGCCGCGCCAGCGTGGAGTTAGGTGCACCACCAGGCTGTAACTTTGATCCTTAAAAACAAAATTTAAAAAAAGATCCTTAATATGAGAGACATCCCTGTAGTGCGGGTACGCTTGGTTATAAAGAACCTCCGGTGTGATGGATCTTGATGCTTGGCTGACCAGTGCCCTCGAGGCCCAGGACAAGGGCCTTGACCTGCCAGACAAGCATGGGAACCTGACAACAACAAGGCCTCACAAGAGGACCTCAAGTGAGTCTCTTCATGAGGAACCTAAGCCTAAACGAGGCAAGGGCGTGACTGCCGCCACGTCCCCGGAGTCACGCCGGACAAGTGCCTCCGCTGCCAAGCAAGACGCTCGAGGGACTAAACGAGCTGCCCGAAAACGGCGGGTGAGACGCGCCGAAAAGACTACAGAGGTCTTCCCCTTCGAGCAGATTCCCATCAGGAAGCAGGACTCCTCCCTGAACATCATCGAGGTGCCCTACGTGCTCACCGACGACGAGTCGGTGGACGAAGGTCAGATGGAGGATCTTTGCGGACCTGAGAACGATTCCCACCACTTCCTGGAGGTCTTCTGCGAGGACTCGATGCTGGGACGCAAGGCGATTCACGCCATCCCGGTGGGAACGACCCGGACGAAGGGCAAGAAAACGAAGGAGAAGGAAGGTGACAAAGATGAGGACGCCATCAAGTTGACGGGGATCTCGGCGAGCGAGCAGCAGCGGCGGCTGAGTTCGAGGCCAGCCTGCGCAGGGGACATCGGCGCTTCCTGCCCCCAATGGCGACGGCGGTGAAGCGGCCACACAACAAGACGGAGTCCGGGGAAGTGAAATGCGATTACTATTTCTTGGGCCACAAAATGGACATGACCGGCGAAGAGACTTTTGACACTCCGCAGACCTCAAGGCTGATGGATGACATAGTGTATGAGGACAGCCCTGCCACCAGGCTGGTGAAGCACAAAGCGTGGCTGAAGGAGCTGCTGGGCGAGAAGCACAAGTGTGCAGCCCAGCCCGACGAGCTGGTAGAGGAGAAGAACTTGTCTGCAGCCTCTATCTCCTCGGACATCTCAGAGAAAGAGGAACTGCGCGAAGCTCCCACCTGGAGCGCCTCTCAAAGGTAGTTACACATTGTATACCAAGAAAACAAAGATAAAGAGCAGCCGCCGCTTACCTCAGACGCCGAGGAAGCCTTAGAGCAGTTTAAACACGACATTGAGAAGTACAAGGCAAAGTAGCGCGTGGGCGCGCCTTTCTGGGAGGAGCAGCGGCGCAGCCTTCCCTCCTTCGGGTTTGACCTTGCAAGGGAGAAGAAATTCTTTATCGGGTACGACGAGGACGGACTGGAGGTGAGATACTGAGACGAGCAGCGCACACTCTCGAAGAGGAGGAGAATGATGGCGAAGACGAGGCCGATGTCGGTGATGGCCTCATGGCAATCCTGAAGACCGTCCCGAAGCCCCAGACCATCAGCTAAACGAAGAGAGTGAAGAGCGGTAATAACCGTGCCAGGGCGCGGCGCCTCCGCGACATGGAGGAAAAGAAAAGGCTGATGGAGGAAAAGAAAAGGAAGATGAAGCCGGTGGAGAAGGAACGCTATTTATACAGGCAGGTCATGTTCTCACAGACGCTCGAGTTCCAGCAGCAGGAAGCGGAGAGGAAGAAGCAGGCGGAGAGCGAGAGGATGCTGCGTGATTGCGATGACCTGGACGGCCAGTTTCGGCAGATGCTGGACGATCTCCAGGAGCACGACGCCGACCACTCGGGCCAAGAGTGAGCGCCCACACAGGCAAGAGAAAACACAGGATAGATTACACCCTGATTGCCTAGTTGTTGTCCTGGATAATGATGTATCAAAGCTGTGTTAATGCATTGAACAGCGAGCAATCTTCTCATATAGGCCAAGATTAAAAAAAAATAATAAAAAAAAAATAAAAAAAAAAGTCACATGTACTTGATGTCTGATAGCTTAATATAACTAATGCAAAAATACAATTCTGTTTTTCATTAATCTCCTTACCTTACAATCTCTTATACTATATAATACTATATACTCTTATAATATATATATCTGTAATACTTATAATAACCCTAACATGATAATAATAGTTCATTTAGTGGTGAGTGTGTGTTTCACTAATTATACATTGCCCTACTACTATTTATGCACATTTACTATGTTCATAGTGTCCTGGTCAATATTTTTTCTTTTTTTTCCTCATTTACCTGTAAATATATTGTAAACATGGTTGTAACATTTAGGATCTAGTACCACTAAAACTTTTAATGTTAAGTAATTTCTAGGTAATTATTAGTACTTGAGTATTTTGCCTAGATGGCGACTTTTTTATTTTTGTAAGAAAACCTTTATAGATTTCTGCCCAAAAAGCATTGTTGCTTCCAATGGGCTACTTGCATTTTCAAAATAAACAAAAATGACACTTATCATGTAACCCCCCCCTCTTGCAAGTATAATAAAGTGTTTCAAGTGTTTCAAGTGTTTGTCTGTACCTGATCCATGGGAATTGTTGTGATTGTGTAAGTCATACGTGTGGTGGGTAGTGAGACAGCTTGGACGCTAAAGGCTGCAAGGGCTTTCCGTTTATAAGTAGTATAGTTATATATTATATAGTAGTAGTAGTAGTAGTAGTAGTTGTTG
>JACEEZ010017774.1:32500-35000 GCA_016584305.1 Chionoecetes opilio
TCTCTCTCTCTCTCAGTGTTGTTTATCTTACATTTCGTTTCCTTTCCTCCCATGTTTTCCTTCAGCCTTCAAGTCACTTTCTGTCTTGACAAAATAGGTTTTTTTCTTCTCCATTTCCCGGGTCTCAAAATATTTATTTTCCCCTCTTTTTTTTCCCCACAAGACTTACAGGTCCATTTTCTTGCTGTGTGGAGACGAGTTTCTTTGTTATGGTTCTGATTCTTTTATTTCCATTTTGCGTTTGTTTTATTTTTTTTGTCGCCATACCTCCTCCTTTTTCTCCCTTTCTTTTAGTACCATCACTTATTCGATATTTTTTTTGTCGCCATACCTCTTCCTCCTTTTCCTTTTGTACTACCACTCATTCTACTTGTTTTAATTTCCTCTCCTATTCTATATCCTTCTTCATTTGGTACCTTCCTTTCCCTTCCTCTATATCTCTTTCTCTCCTTCAATCTCTCCCTATTTCCTCTCACTCTCTTCCTCTCCTACATTTCTCAAGGGCTTTTTTTTATCTTTCCTCCAACTTTTCTTCTTCTCAACACTCCAACCTCACTCCTCTTTGGCCTTTTCAACTCCTTTTCCTCTCCCTCCTTTCTCTCCCTCCCTCCCTCCCTCCTTTCCCTTCCCTATCTTGGGGCCCTTTAAAACTCCTCCCCTTTTTTTGGGGCCTTTTTGGAATGAATTTTCCCCTTTGGGGAAAGATTCTGGGGATTAAAAAATTTGTTAGGTTTGAAAAGGGGGACGGTCTAAAATGGAATAGGGGGGGTGGGGGGAGGAAAGGGCCTTTCCCCTTTAAAACTTCTCCTCTCTCTCAAACTACAAAAAGGGAAGGGGGGGGGACTTTGGAAAAAAAAAGGTCCCGGGGGGGTCCTTTACTGAAAGGGGGGGGAACGGAACCCCCGAAAAAAAAGATTGGGGGGCCCATTGTTTCCTCCCTTTTGGCCCCCTTCCCCTTTCCCCCTTTCTGGGGGGGGGGTTCTGCGGCCCAATAAAAACCCTTTATTACAAAAAAGCGTCGCCCCGGGGAAAAATTTTTTTGGCTGGTTGGAAAATTTAACGGAATTTTGGGGGGGCCCGGGTTTTTAAAACCAAAAAAAAAATTTTTACGGGACGGTGAAAAAACGGACACAGTTTTAACCCCGGGTTGTTTACCTTTTTGGTATTTAAAAGAAACCAAAAATTTAAAACAAATTAGGAATAAACCTTAAAGGGGGAATTTGTTTTTTTTATTCAAGGTTTCTCACGTATTTTTAGGGGAATTTTTGGGAAGAATAAAAAAACCCCTTTCGAAAGGAAGGGAAGGAGGGAAAGGAAAAAAAGGAGGAAGGATTTGGGAGGGGGAAGGTTTTAGGGGCGGAGAAAGGAGGAGGAGGAGGGGGGGAGGGGGGAGGAGGAGGAGGGGGGGAGGAGGGGAGGGGGAGGGGGAGGGGGAAAAAAAGGTGGAGGGGGAAAAAGGGGGGGGAGGGGGGGGAGGAGGAGGGGGAGGAAAGGTAAAAAAGCAATAACCGTAGCTAATGCGATGGAAGGAAATTGATATTTTTCTCCAGTTCCCATGACAACCATTCACCACAATTGT
This sequence comes from Chionoecetes opilio, assembly GCA_016584305.1. Lineage (NCBI taxonomy): Eukaryota > Metazoa > Arthropoda > Malacostraca > Decapoda > Majidae > Chionoecetes > Chionoecetes opilio. Next base: position 34,080 of record JACEEZ010017774.1, read on the forward strand.
ATCAACCACAACCACTACCACTATTCCATCTCCCTCTAACCTTAAATTACTGTAAATATTTCTCCCTTCTATCAATACCACACCCCCAAAAATAAAAACCCTATTTTTTTTTGGTCTAAAAACCTTTGAATTGGCTTGAATCTACCACCACCACCACCAACCCCAAACCCCCACCACCACCATTACCCCACTATTATCCCTAATGTTGGGGATTTTTTTCCCCCCCGGTTCCTTTAAACCCCCCTGGGACGAGGTAAGGGGGTAAAGGGGTCCCCGGGTGTAATTTTTAAAAGCCTTTTAAAATAAGGAAAAAGAGAGGGGAGAGAGAGAGAGAGAGAAGAGAAAGAGAAGAGAGAGGGGAAAGAGAGAGAGAGAGAGGAGAGAGAGAGAGGAGAGGGGAAAAACCTGTACAATCTATCATGTAACCTCGCCCAAAGACAAAAATAAAAAAGGTTTTAGAAAAAAATGGGGAGAAAAAAAAGAAAGAAAATTATTAAAGCAACTCCTGTTTTAGTTCCATTTTTCTCTTCATCTATAAGAGAGAGAGAGAGAGAGAGAGAGAGAGAGAGAGAGAGAGAGAGAGAGAGAGAGAGAGAGAGAGAGAGAGAGAGAGAGAGAGGAGAGAAAGAAAAAAAAAAAAGAAGAAAAAATTACCCAAAAAAGGTCTTAAAAACCGTTTGGAGTTGAGTGAAGGTGTGTGTGTGTGTGTGTGTGTGTGTGTGTGTGTGTGTGTGTGCAATAACGTTAAAGTGAGAGAAATAAAAGGCTCTTAAAGGTGAATTAGCTTTGCCGCGGAACACAATCGAGTTTTTTTCCCTTTTTCTTTTAGTCTTTGTTTCATGGTATTATTGTTTATTTATTTTTTGGAGGGTTATTGTTAGTGTTGTACGATTGTTCTTATGTTTTGAACCATTCTTTAGT
>JACEEZ010017774.1:40000-47500 GCA_016584305.1 Chionoecetes opilio
TACTACTACTACTACTACTACTAATGCAACTATAAGTACAATCGAGCATTTCACTCATAAAAAAAACTCACACACTCCCTCCCTCCCTCCCCTCCCTCCCTCCCTCCCTCCCTCCCTCCCTCCCTCCCTCCCTCCCTCCCTCCCTCACTCGCTCACTCACTTTTTCACTCACTTTCTCACTCCCTCCCTTACTCACTCACTCACTCACTCACTCACTCACTCACTCACCTCATTCACTCATTCACTCACTCACTCACCTTCTCACTCACTTACTCACTCACTCACTCACTCAAAAACTCAAAAACTCAAAACTCAAAAAATCAAAACTTCTCCACCCTCGCAATTCTGAGTCGCATTTTTATCTCATCTTGGGCCAGATTTCTGGAGAATTTGGAAGCGCTGGAAAGCTGCAGTGAAGGGAAGAGAGGGGAAAGTGTGAAGGGAGGGGAAAGTGTGAAGGGAGGGGAAAAGTGTGAAGGGAGGGGAAAGTGTGAAGGGAGGGGAAAAGTGTGAAGTGAGGGGAAAAGTATGAAGTGAGGGGAAAGTGTGAAGGGAGGGGGAAAGTGTGAAGGGAGGGGAAAGTGTGAAGGAGGGGAAAGTGTGAAGGGAGGGGGAAAGTGTGAAGGGAGGGGGAAAGTGTGAAGTGAGGGGAAAGTGTGAAGGAGGGGAAAAGTGTGAAGTGAGGGGAAAAGGTGAAGGGAGGGGAAAGTGTGAAGTGAGGGGAAAGTGTGAAGGGAGGGGAAAAGTGTGAAGGGAGGGGGAAAGTGAAGTGAGGGGAAAGTGTGAAGGGAGGGGGAAAGTGTGAAGGGAGGGGAAAATGTGAAGTGAGGGAAAGGGAAGGGAGGGGGAAGTGTGAAGGGAGGGGGAAAGTGTGAAGGGAGGGGAAAGTGTGAAGGAGGGGGAAAGTGTGAAGGGAGGGGAAAAGTGTGAGGGAAGGAAAGGATAAAGGGGAAAAGATGTGAGGGGAGAAAAGGGGAAAGGGGAAAAATGAGGTTAAGAGGGTCACTCATTCCCTTAGACTTTCTCAACCATTGATCTGACGGAACTACTCTCTCTCTCTCTCTCTCTCTTCTCCTCTCCCCTTTTCTCTCTCTCTCTCTCCTCTCTCCTCCTCTCCTTCTCTTCTCTCTCTCTGCTCCTCTCTCTCTCTCTCCTCTCTCTCTCTCTCTTTTCTCTCTTTCGCCTACAGCGTCTACTCGGTCATGATGTGTAGGATGGCTTATGACTTCTCTCTTCTTTTTTTTTTTTCTATCTCTCTCTTCCTCTCTCTCTCTCTCTCTCTCTTCTCTCTCTCTCTCTCTCTCTCCTTCTCTCTCTCTCCTTTTCTCTCTCTCTCTCTCCTCTTCTCTCTCTCCTCTCCTCAGAAACCATAATGTTCACTTTTCTCTCATCATACTATAATTGTACCTGCCGTCACACCTGTCCCTTAATCACAAGGACATACACACATGCACCTGTCCCCCTTGAGGTAGCTTAAAAACTCACCTGTCGTCCACCTGTAATTACCCAAGGCACACCTGTCATAAGCTTTTTGTTGCCTCTTTCTTTCCCCTTGGCCAGTCCCTTGTGATGTAAAATAAAATAAAAATAATAATAAATAAAAGTGTGTCCCTTTCCAACGGTGCACCTGTCCGCAATTACTGTCACTCTACTTGTTACCACACACACACACACACACACACACACACACACACACACACACACACACACACACACACACACACAACAACACACACACACACACATTCTTGTACAAACCCTTTATCCCACCTCATAATTTCCATTCCTTCTACTCTTCCCTTTCCCTCTCCTCCTCTCCTTCTCCCTCTTCCTCTCCCCCTTCTTCCTTTTCCTCCTTCCCCTTCCTCTTTCCTCCTCCTCCTCTCCCTTCTATTTCCCTCCTCTTCCTCTTAGTCTCTGCGGGTGTCTAACGAGGTAATCAAAGTGAAATGATGATTCACAAAGGCAAATTAGGAGGTGTCATTCAAATTGTCGTTCCTCTTAGGTCGATTACATTGTTACCTCTTACCGTGTGACATCAAGAGGAGGAAGAGGAGTTGAAGTGGAGGAAGAGGAGTTGAGGAGGAAGAGGAGTTGAAGTGAAGGAGGAAGAGGAGGAGGAGGTTGAGGAATGATGGCCATAATGAAGTGCAAAAAATAGAAAGAGGTGTATAAGAGACGTGAGAGTAAAGGAAGAAGAACTAGAGGAATAAAGAAGATGAGAATAAAGAGAGATAAAGATGAAGAAGAGAAGTTAACAAATACACGCAAAAAAATATATATGCAAAAGAGAGAAAGGTGGAAAGGAGGAAATAATGGAACCGAAAAGCAATCAAGAGAGAGAGAGAGAGAGAAGGAAGAGGGGAGAGAGAGAGAGAGAGAGAGAGAGAGAGAGAGAGAGGAAGAGAGAGAGAGAGAGAGAGAGAGAGAGAGAGAGAGAGAGAGAGAGCAATTTTGAGAGAGAAAAGGAATATAAAACAAAAAAAAAGGAAAAACAGCAATATAAAGACTAAAGATATAAAAAAGACTAAAGATATAAAAAAGACTAAAGATATAAAAAAGACTAAAGATATAAAAAAGACTAAAGATATAAAAAAGACTAAAGATATAAAAAAGACTAAAGATATAAAAAAGACTAAAGATATAAAAAAGACTAAAGATATAAAAAAGTCTAAAGATATAAAAAAGACTAAAGATATAAAAAGACTAAAGATATAAAAAAAGACTAAAGATATAAAAAAGACAAAGAAAATAAAAAAGAAATAAAGATAAAAAAAGACTAAAGATATAAAAAGACTAAAGATATAAAAAAGACTAAAGATATAAAAAAGACTAAAGATATAAAAAAGACTAAAGATATAAAAAAGACTAAAGATATAAAAAAGTCTAAAGATATAAAAAAGACTAAAGATATAAAAAAGACTAAAGATATAAAAAAGACAAGATATAAAAAAGACTAAAGATATAAAAAAGACTAAAGATATAAAAAAGACTAAAGATATAAAAAAGACTAAAGATATAAAAAAGACTAAAGATATAAAAAAGACTAAAGATATAAAAAAGACTAAAGATATAAAAAAGACTAAAGATATAAAAAAGACTAAAGATATAAAAAAGACTAAAGATATAAAAAAGACTAAAGATATAAAAAAGACTAAAGATATAAAAAAGACTATAGATATAAAAAAGACTCAAGATATAAAAAAGACTAAAGATATAAAAAAGACTAAAGATAGAAAAAAGACGGCTAATTTGCAGGTTCAATAATAAGGTGAATGAGAGACACGAGAGAGGAAAAGGGAAGAAAGAACAAGAATGATAAGAAGAAAGAGGAAGAGGAGGAGGAGAAGAAAATTATGGTGGTGTAAAAAGTCAGATTCTCGCCCAAACAGTTGCAAGAATTTTTACTAAAGCTTGCATACTCATTTTCTTGGTCTTGCCTTCCTCCCTCCCTGATACTCATTTTCACTCATACTCATGCATATTTCTTTGCCTCATATTCACCCTCATACTCACTCATATACATATACATATCTCTCATATTCATACTTATATTCTTTCTTACTCATTCATATTCCTAAGATTCATATTCCCCTCATTTTCCTTCATAAATATACATACTTTGTGCTCATATTCATGTTTTTTACTTGCATTTTGAGTTATATTCATTTTTCATGCTTACTCATACATATTTTTGCATGTTTTGTATACATATTTAAGTTTAAGTCGATATATTCATCCTCATATTCAATTATACATTCATTCACGTATTGCATTTACTCATATTCATCTTCACAATCCTTCATAATCACTCATATACACCTACACATCCCATTATCATTTTCATTCACCCAGTCCTCATTCATTTTCACTCATAATCACTCACTTTGATTTTTTTCTCCTTGGAAATTGTCACGTGATTTCACTGTCATGATTTTCTTTTGCGTCAGTTTCACATTTTGTTTTTCTTCTCGTTTTCCTGTTTCCAATTTGTCCTTTCTGCATTTTCATTCTTCAGGACAAAGGTATGTTGCGATCCTTTCTTTCATGTCTCGCCTTTACTCTCCTCTACTGCTATTACTTCCTATTTTTCTTCCTCCCCCTCCTCCTCCTCCTCCTCCTCCTCCTCCTCCTCCTGGCATGTTCTTTCTCTGTTCCTTTTCCTTTCTTTCCCTTTCTTTCGTTCTTTCTTTTGGTCCTTCCTTTCATCACGTCCAATTACAGCATCGTCTCTCTCTCTCTCTCTCTCTCTCTCTCTCTCTCTCTCTCTCTCCTCTCTCTCTCCTCTCTCTCTCTCTCTCTCTCTCTCTCTCTCTCTCTCTCTCGTCTCTCTCTCTCTCTCTCTCTCTCCTCTCTCTCTCGCTCTCTCTCGTCTCTCTCTCCTCTCTCTCTCTCTCTCTCTCTCTCTCTCTCTCTCTCTCTCTCTCTCTCTCTCTCTCTCTCTCTCTCTCTCTCTCTCTCTCTCTCTCAGTGAGCTCGCTTCTTATGGTAATGTACGTCGGTTCTTTGGATCGCGTCTTGCACAATTGTCCCCCCCCCAAAAATAAAATGCTTCTATTTTTGCTCCATTCTCATAAATTTCCTGTATTTCTTTCCCTTTTCCAGGAATCTCTGAGCTGTTTACACACACACACACACACACACACACACACACACACACACACACACACACACACACACACACACACACACACCACACACACACACACACACACACACACACACACACACACGCACCCAGGGAAAAAAATGAGGATAATTTGGTGATATTTTCCAATACGAGTGAGAGGAGAAAACGGTGAATGCAAACTTTCTCGAGACAAACCTGACTTTTCTTTTTCTTCCAAATGGATGAGGGCAGGAGGAGGAGGAGGAGGAGGAGATAAATGTGAAATAAGAAAAGGGCAAAAGAGGTAGAGGTAGCGGAGGAAGAGGTAGATGGGGAGGAGGAGGAGGAAGAGGAAATGGGAGTGGAGGAGGAAGTAAATGAGGAAAGTAATCTAGGGTTTGGAGGAGGAGGAGGAGGAGGAGGAGGAGGAGGAGGAGGAGGAGGAAAGTGCTTTGAAAGTTAATGAAAACCTCATCAGCGTTAAATATTGAAATTTCGAGCTGCGAGAAAGACAAAAAAAAAGACAAAAAAATTATAATTAGGTTGTTAAACGGATTACTTACTTACGGGTTTTTCAAAGGGTAAGAGTCACAACACTTAATTATTTAGGTATGTGTGTTATTTAAGGAAAAGTCTAGTGATTTAAGGTAAAGGTTTGAGAATATGAGGCGTGTTATTTAAGGAAAAGTTAAGGGATTTAAGGGAAGGGTTTGAGAATATCAGGCGTGTTATTTAAGGAAAAGTTAAGGGATTTAAGGGAAGGGTTTGAAAATATGAGGCGTGTTATTTAAGGAAAAGTTAAGGGATTTAAGGTAAGGGTTTGAGAATATGAGGCGTGTTATTTAAGGAAAAGTCTAGTGATTTAAGGTAAGGGTTTGAGAATATGAGGCGTGTTATTTAAGGAAAAGTTAAGGGATTTAAGGTAAGGGTTTGAGAATATGAGGCGTGTTATTTAAGGAAAAGTTAAGGGATTTAAGGTAAGGGTTTGAGAATATGAGGAGTGTTATTTAAGGAAAAGTTAAGTGATTTAAGGTAAGGGTTTGAGAATATGAGGCGTGTTATTCAAGGAAAAGTTAAGGGATTTAAGGTAAGGGTTTGAGAATATGAGGCAAGAGTAAATATCGAGCCGGAAGTTTATTGGAAGAAAGTAAGATGAACGGACGTGAAGTTTGTAGCTTGAGAAGTTTAAGAGGAAATGTTTGCGGCCGATGGATTGCAGAAGTTTGGTTCTAATGTAGATAATCGTGAAAATGAAACTAGAATATAAACTGAAGACACGATTGAGATTTTACAAAAGTGCTATTTTTTTTTTACTACGATGAACAAATAGACTGAAGACAAGATAGACATTAAAGAAGTGTTGATTTTTCTACGATGAACAAGTGTAAGAATGAAGATAGAATAGAAATAGACTTAGATAGAAATGGAATGGAAAGTGTGTATTTCTTTAAGGCTAATAAGTGTGTGAATGTGAGTGGAATGATGATATAAACAATAGAAAATTAGATACATGAAGAGTCTTAGTTTAAAAGGATGAAAGGTGTAAGCATGTAAATAGATTAGCAATAGACTTGGATACAAATGGGATGGAAATTATATATTTTTTAAAGCTAATAATTGTTTATATGCAAATGGAATGAAGATAAAAACAAAAGAAAATAAGATACATATAGAGTCTTAGTTTAAAAGGATGAAAAGTGTATGAATGAAGATACGATTAACCCTTCACGCCCAGATCTTTCCTTTGCTATATAAAAAATCGTCTGTTGTTAGTTTTAAAATTACGAAATATAACTAAATATACCAAATTAGTTAGTCGACAAGGATACTAAACAGGTCATATCTATAAAACATTGCTTATAGTCACTAAAAATCGTCTAATGGTACCCAAATTATGATGAAAATTACGTTCTGGGTCTGAAGAGGTTAAGAAAAGAATTGATATATAAAGTTTTTCTTGAGTGTTACAAAAGAAAAAATAAGCTACAAGGAACCATAGATTTCATAAGTGCAAAGAAAACTATTGTCATTTTTAAGTTGTAAGTATGAAAGTTGTTGCGTTTAAGTGTTGAGGATAAAATGTTTAAGTGTAAAGTTTGAGGGATAGAATTATCATCGTCCTAATAACGACTTTTTATACTTATAGCAGCCAAAATTACGGTTATGAACTCTAAAGTAGGATAAAGTAGGCGTAAAGTTTTAGTAAGTTAGGAATTAAGGTATTATTTAGAATTCTTTACTAGTGAAATATGTGTACTTAGACTCTACGGTTAGAATAAAGTTTAAGTAAGTCAGGAATTCATGTGTTACTTAATATTACTTCCAAATAACATATGAATACTTAAAGAATATAATTTAGTTACATATAATAAGTTACATAATATAAAGTCAGAAGTAAAAGTTAGGCAATCACAAACATTTCAAGTAAGATTACCTGAACGGATAAACTTTAATTAAATCAGGAATAAAAACTGTGGGACTTAAAATTTCCTGTAAATGAAACTTAACAAAAAAAAAGTCTAAAGTTATATGACCTTTACGAGTGAATTTAATTAAACTCTGAGAAAACAAAATTACTTCAGATTACTTGGAGGAGTGAAACCAAAGCTACTACAAAATATTAGTTAGACATGTAGTACGTAAGATTAATTAGATGTAGGTAGAAGAAAGTAGTTTAAAAATCTTCAAAGCGATGAATTCATAAGATGACTCAAAAGATGGAACTGAATATCGTAGTAAGAGGCAAGATATGAAGCAAGATATGAAGCAAGATGTAGCGAAAACGATGATTTCGAAACCCATGATAATTTTCTCAACCCATGATAATTTCCACAACCCATACAAATTTCCACAACCCATGATAATTTCCACAACCCATGATAATTTCCACA
>JACEEZ010017774.1:52500-57511 GCA_016584305.1 Chionoecetes opilio
CATCCCTACCCCTTGTATAATTATATAGCTCAATATTTTCTACTTTCAGTCCGTTCAAAGTCACTTGACGAATAAGCTCCTCCTCTTAATGCCTCTGATGAATGTCATTGGCTTATCAATATACCTTTCTCTATCCTCTTATTGGCTAATCCATCGTTAAGCCACGCTCACTATACTATTTTTCTCGCAATACCTAGTCCAGTGGTTCTTAACCTGGAGGGCGTGGGTAACTACCTAGGGGGGCGTGAGCCAAGAGAGAACAAGGAAGAACTGTCAAGTATTTAACTTGAAGCTCGGCCTTATCTTTAACATGAAGCCCGCGCGCGAGGGGGAGCGAAGAAAGTCGCTACAGAGAAGCAAGTGTGGCTGAAAAACTCTGCGGTGACGCCTTGCCAGATTTCACTATCTGTAGATTTTATGCACTAATATTTTTATTTTTATTTTTACTATTATTATTGTTATTATTATCAATATTATTATTATCATCATTATCATTATCGTTATCATCATTATTTTGTTGTTATTATTGTTATTATTATTATTGTTATAATTATTATTAGCATTATGATTACTATTATTATTATTTTATCAAAATTATCAATATTACTATTATCATTATGAGTATCATTATTATCATCATTATTATGTTATTATTATTATTATTAGCATTATGTTATATTATATATATTATTATATTATATTATAATTATATTATTATCATACGGCCAGAGCGTTATCTATTTTTGATAAAGCTCTCGCTCGCTTTCTCGCTGCCAGTGCGGCCGCACCCTAATTGTTATTAATGGTAAATATAAAGATAGGGCATACGCAATGCTGCGCGTGGCCCCGGTGCTCATCTCCGTCGTATTAGCCTTTGAGCCTGTGGTGGGTAACAACCCGCTACCTTGGGACACAGAGCTAGTGTGACATCCGGGTTACCACAGTTACCTTCCCCAGGTTTCCCCAGGTGCCCATTTGTCGTCCAAGCCCGAAAAGAAGAATGAACAGCATTTCGGGCTGCACGCCGACTGTCCTGGTCGGGATTCCAACCCGGGCCCGCAGAATCGTAGCTAGGCGCGCAAACCACTACACCACGGAAGCGGATCATTATTAATGCTTGCCCTAATTACTATTATCCTTTCGCTGGAAGCGAAGGCCGCCGCATATATCTTGGTTGAAGAAGTGAAAGGGGACATGGAGGCAAGGACCAACTACTGAAGGGGGCGTGGTGGTGAAGAGGTTAAGAAACACTGACCTCGTCAATAGATAAAACCCGCAACCTTGCTTTCCTGTGATGTGATTGGTTATTGGTTCCTGTGCAAAATGCATTTGATGGGTTGGCGTTTGCTGGGAATGAGGTGCAGTTTAATTTGGACAGTGTTGGTTTATCGCTATCGGTGTTGTGGTGTTAATGAAAGCGTTGGCTATACTGGTTTATGCGTCGCCCTGTTATGTTGGCACCACTGACCGTTTTCGTTTTTTTAGGGAGGTCATTACTGTTTTTTCCTTGTTTGTCTGTTCGATTCCTATACAACAGGGTGATGCAGCAGGAATGAAAGCCATCCCCTCTCGCAGCAGCTTTTATATTTTTTGGTCATTAGTGTAGCTCAATTTTCCCCCGCGTTTGTTCCTTGAAATTCGCAAATACTGGATGCAGAAAAAAGAGTAGAAAAAAATAGGAAAAATTCTAAAGCTCTTTTTTTTTTTTTTTTACCTTTTACAATTTTGTTTTGGGCACCGAAAGTACTAAAGGATTTTTGCTATTTGCTATTTACATTTGAGAGAGAGAGAGAGAGAGAGAGAGAGAGAGAGAGAGAGAGAGAGAGAGAGAGAGAGAGAGAGAGAGAGAGAGAGAGAAGGGTGTCAATCTACCATTTTTTCCTTTTTGTTGACATCAAGTTTAGAGGTGAGAGAGAGAGAGAAGAGAGAGAAAAGGAGAGAGAGAGAGAGAGAGAGAGAGAGAGAGAGAGAGAGAGAGAGAGAGAGAGAGAGAGAGAGAGCAAACAAGGGTGTCAATCTACCTTTTTTCCTCTGTTAACATCACGTTGAGAAGAGAGAGAGAGAGAGAGAGAGAGAGAGAGAGATAGATAGAAGAGAGAGAGAGAGAGAGAGAGAGAGAGAGAGAGAGAGAGATAGCAAACAAGGGTGTCAATCTACCTTTTTCCTCTTTTTTTTTACATCACGTTGAAAGAGAGAGAGAGAGAGAGAGAGAGAGAACAAAAAATTAGAATAGAAAACGGTGTCAGTGGGATTACTTTCACTACGTCCTCATCCCTTTAAAGCATTTCGCCCAAATCCAACCGTGTCACTGCAGTGTATTTTCTGAACTTCACTCTTGCACTTCCCTTTCCTGGTGTGCTGGCCTCCATGTAACCGAAAGACACGAAAAAACTGAAGTAAAATAAATAAAAGACGAAAAACAGAAGCAAAATAAATAAAAGACACGAAAAAACAGAAGTAAAATAAATAAAAGACACGAAAAAACAAGTAAATAAATAAAGACACGAAGAACAAGTAAAAAATAAAAGACACGAAGAACAGTAAAATAAATAAAGACACGAAAAAACAGAGGTTAAATAAATAAAGACACGAAAAAACAGAAGTAAAATAAATAAAAGACACGAAAAAACAGAAGTAAAATAAATAAAAGACGAAAAAACAGAGGTTAAATAAATAAAAGACGAAAAAACAAGTAAAATAAATAAAAGACGAAAAAACAAGTAAAATAAATAAAAGACGGAAAAACAAGTAAAATAAATAAACACAAAAAAACAGAAGTAAAATAAATAAAAGACACGAAAAAACAAGTAAAATAAATAAAAGACACGAAAGAACAAGTAAAATAAATAAAAGACACGAAAGAACAAGTAAAATAAATAAAAGACACGAAAAAACAGAGGTTAAATAAATAAAAGACGAAAAAACAAGTAAAATAAATAAAAGAACGAAAAAACAAGTAAAATAAATAAGACACAAAAAAACAGAAGTAAAATAAATAAAAGACACGAAAAAAAACAAAGAAAAAAATAAAAAAGAGACGAAAAAAACGAAGCAAAATAAATAAAAGACGAAAAAAACAAGTAAATAAATAAAAGACACGAAAAAAACAATAAAATAAATAAGAACGAAAAAGAACAAGTAAAATAAAAAGACACGAAAAAACAAGTAAAATAAATAAAAGAACTAAAAAACAAGTAAAATAAATAAAAGACGAAAAAACAGTAAAATAAAATAAAAGACACGAAAAAACAAGTAAAATAGATAAAAGACGAAAAAACAAGTAAAATAAATAAAAGACGAAAAAACAAGTAAAATAAATAAAAGACAAAAACTGAAGTAAAATAAATAAAAGAGACTAAAAAACAAGTAAAATAAATAAAAGACACGAAAGAACAAGTAAAATAAATAAAAGAGACTAAAAAACAAGTAAAATAAATAAAAGAGACTAAAAAACAAGTAAAATAAATAAAAGACACGAAAAAACAAGTAAAATAGATAAAAGACGAAAAAACAAGTAAAATAAATAAAAGACGAAAAAACAAGTAAAATAAATAAAAGACGAAAAAACAAGTAAAATAAATAAAATACGAAAAAACAAGTAAAATAAATAAGACACGAAAAACAAGTAAATAAAAAAGATGACAGAAGAAAAAAAACAAGACAGAAAAATAGAATAAAAAAAGAGAAAAAAAACTGAAGTAAAATAAATAAAAGACGAAAAAACAAGTAAAATAAATAAAAGACGAAAAAAACTGAAGTAAAATAAATAAAAGACACGAAAAAACAAGTAAAATAAATAAAAGACGAAAAAAACAGAAATAAAATAAATATAAGACGAAAATGAACAAGTAAAATAAATAAATGACACGAAAAAACAAGTAAAATAAATAAAAGACACGAAAAAACAAGTAAAATAAATAAAAGACGAAAAAAACAAGCAAAATAAAGAAAAGAAAAGAAAAGATTTTTTTTGTGTTGGATACATTTCTGTTACTCAAGTTTTTTATGCAGTTTTTTTCGCTTCTGTTTATAAACCAAGTTAAATAGAGTATGTGTCTTTGTTGATTTATATTCCTTACTCCTCTCTTAACTATATTGCTACTACTCTTGGTCTTTGGTTTCTTATCTATACGAATAAGGAGGGAGAGAAAGAGGTGACGTTGACAATGTTTACTTTTTATCGCCCTCTTTCCTCTTCTTTTTATCCTGTTGATATTTTTCTGTTGATATTTTTCTTCATCAATCATCTTTTTTCCCCCACATTTTCCTCTATTGTCTTCTTTTTCCCTGATTTTCACTGCATTCTTCTTTTCTTCCTCTTCCTCCTCCTCTTCCTTTGTTGTCTACCTCTTCTTCTTCTTCTTCTTCTTCTTCTTCTTCTTCTTCTTCTTCTTTCTTCATCATCTCCTCTTCCTTCACTCTCCTAACTACCATCAACATTCTGCTAAAAAATCTTCATTGCATCGTACTTCTTCCTAAATTCCATTGCATCCTCCTCCTCCTCCTCCTCCTCCTCCTCCTCCTCCTCCTCCTCTCTCTTCCTCTACTCCTCCTCCTCCTCCTCCTCCTCCTCCTCCTCCTCCTCCTCCTCCTCCTCCTCCTCCTCCTCCTCCTCCTCCTTAAGCAGGGCGCTGAACCGCTTCTCATATCTCACATCTTAGTACCGCTTTCCTACTTCCTGACGCTGTGTGTGTGTGTGTGTGTGTGTGTGTGTGTGTGTGTGTGTGTGTGTGTGCATCTGTGCGTGTGTGTGTGTGCATCAGTGCGTGTGTGTGGTGCATCTGTGCGTGTGTGTGTGCATAGCTGACAGTCTAGTAGTTGTGACGCTGCATTGCGCTATTTTGTAAAGTGGTGTGTGTGTGTGTGTGTGGTGTGTGTGGTGTGTGTGTGTGTTGTGTGTGTGTGTACGTTTTTTATGTAAACGAGTGTTTATGTGTTGTTTTTTTTTCTCTCTCTCTCTCTATCTCTCCTCTCTCTCTCTCTCTCTCTCTCTCTCTTCTCTCTTCTCCTC